>JAVCKT010026742.1:8836-26551 GCA_032273925.1 Rhynchotus rufescens | reverse complement strand
AGCACAACAAAATAAGATTCAGACAAGTATTTGATATAAAGAGCACTCACTTCATTTGACTTAAAATGGAGACAGTTTTGCTGACTTTTACTAATCCCACAGAAAATTCAGAGGCAAAAGATTGTTTTCCAAAGCAGACGTTCGTGGAAATTCAACTTACTGGAATACATAAAAGATGATGAAAGACACTGGGAGGGGAGAGTCCCCTGCTCCAGTATTACTGAAATACTTTTGCATTCCTTCATGATTCCTCAAGCCACACTCGGGTGCCGCCCTTCTCATGGGCAGCCCTTTCTGCTGTATTATCTGTCTCTGCCCTTGGACCCACTTGGTCAAAGGACTGAGAAATCCCCTGTTTGCAGGGGAGCTATGTGACCTGTGTGCAGCTACACATCCTCCTACGTGAGAGCCAAGATGTGTGCTCTTGAAATGAAGTTTCATGTGACCCTGTCCCACCACCCTGGGTCACACCTAGGAAAATCCAGCAGTGTTTTGTGTGTTAGGCTTCCCCATGATTCATGTGTTAGGCAATCAAATGCAACCCTGGTATGAACTGAGGTGAGTGTAGACTGGATTTTAACCAGGATGTTAACTCTACCAGCTTTCCAACCTAAGGAAATGTTAATTTCCTCCAAGAGTCCATAACAGTTTTTTACATGGGTCATCTGCAATCCTTTTGCACTACTGCACTAATTCCTGATCACTCCTTGCCGCTTCAAGCACATCCTGGGAAAGAAAGGTGTCATGAACTTGAGAGCTTGAAGGATGGGCTCGGAAGTGGCAAGGCAAGTCTGTCCATCTGCACACTGCTCAAGCACCAGATTCATTACTTTTTTAATACAGAACCGATTTAGGTTTATGCATATGTCTTCAGTGTACAAATTGTCACTTACTTAAAGCAAGTGGATGGGTTCCTATGCTTGGACTCAGCCTGGAAGCTGTTGGCTACCGCGGTGTGAGCCATGCTGCAGCAGACTCCTCAACACTGTCCCTTCAGTTGCAGCCACAGGAGCACATGCCACCACTTCTGGACTACAGGAGTAACTACAGGGTTAGTTTAGATTAGCTGCCTCCCTCTTGGGGTCTTGCAGACACATTTCTGTCTCCATGGTTCTTTAAAAGTAAATTTTATTTACCAATGCACCTTCACCAGCTTGTTCCACCTCTTTGGGCTGAACTTCTCATGGGCAGTGTAGGCAGAGTCCAATGGCAAAGCCCTGATGGAAGGAGTGACCTCTTCCTCATCGCTTCGATTCCAACAGGTAGAGGCATGTCTACCCAATCACTTGGCTTGGACTTTCTGTGTGACTTGGCTGTAACGCAGTTAGCAGGGAGTGTTGACATTGCCTCTTCCTGGACGCCAGTGTCCGGTGGGGAACGCGGGACTTTATGTGAGACCTGCATTGGAGTTGTCCTGTCAGCACTCACGGGATGGTTGAACCATTTCCAAGGCTTTGCACTCTCCTCGGCACCGCAGAGACTTTCTTGGTGTCCTTCTCATGCAGCTAATGCACTTCTGGCACGTTTATGATCACTCCTGCTTAGTCCCCACTGTCACCATCCTCCAAGGCTCTGCACTGAGGTGGCATTTGGGTCCTCAGCTGTTCTGCTTCTGGCCAAACTTTGAGAGCCACCAGCTGACAACGAAGGCGGTAATTTTGAAGGTGCGCTTGGCATGGACAATAAAGAGGCTGCAGATCCCATAAAGGAGACAAAAGCGTTTTAACTAGAAGAAAGCATAAATCCCTTGCAGGAGCTTTAATCCTCTTACCGAGCTGTCAGTTATGATTTATCTTCCAGTTTAATTTTAATACTGTTGCATCTCCAGTGCTCCTACCCTGTGGAACAGCCGGGTTATTTTTCTCAGGGGGATGTGCGAGTGTTTGTGTGTGAGTGTATGTGTGTTTAAAGCTGCGTAACATGAGATGGATTCAAAGTGCCTCCTGAGGACATTGTCACTGCAGACCGGCACTTTGTTCATCTTTATGGTGGGGCCATTAGGCCCTCGAAGTCCGCAGCAGAATCTTAATTCCTCAACGAGTCTCATTTCACCAGCGTCCCCCTTCCCCACGCAAGCACATAATGTTTCTATTGTGCAAAATGCTGTTTTCCTGGGGAAGCGGCGAGGATTTAAATATCATAAAGGCAGAAGTTGAGCTTTGATATACTGTCAGCAAAAGCTGAATACTGTAATTTCAAGCAATTTTCTCCAAGCTCTCCCTTTCCACCCTGCCCCCTTGCCTCCCGGCCCCCTCCTCTCCCTGGGCCTCCTTCCTGGTGCTTTTTTTCCCGACAAGCCTCCCAGTTGCTTCTTTCGCAAGATCCTCACACGGCAAATTAATGTGCTGCTGCTGATGAGAGACAGTGGGTTACTGTGAGCGGAGACTTTCCCGTCTCCTTTTTGCTATTACACCCTGGCAACTTCAAAGGTTCCAGTCATCCTGTTTCCATCTTCCCGTGGGTCTGCACGGCCTGACTCAATGGCACAGTTCAAAAGTGCAGGCTCGTCGGGCTGGCGACAGCAGCCCCAGCCCCGCGGTGCTCTATCGCGCTCGCCTCGGTGACAAGATCTGACACGGGCTGGGGCAGCGCTGCAGACTTCTTCCCCTTCTCCCTCAGAGATTAATTGTCGCCCTGGGAGAATAATCCTCCTTCTCGCCCTTCACTCCTTTTGATTCCAACTTGAGGCTGGCTTTTGTAGAAAGAACCCTTTTCCTCATTTTTTCTTTTTCTTTTTTTTCATACAAATATTTAATCTTTTGCGATCTGCCCTTGTGTACTGCCTTGGAGTTCCTCCGGCGGTAACCATGCTGTTTGTTTTAATTTGAAACAAGATATTGTTTTGAAAAGTACTTCTGATTACTCTGTGAATCTAGGCTTTATTTTGTATGTGTGCTTTCCTCAGTAGTGAAAGATCTTTGGGATTTCTTCTTCCATAGCAACAATTTGTGCTGATGCACAAAGGTAAGGTGTGTGGATGAAATTCTGCCTGCCCGTCCATCCCCTGCACTCCAAAATGTGGAATATTGGTAAGAAATGGTGCAGTGTTTTAGCTGTCTCTGGGCTTTCACACCTCTTTGGAAGACTGTGCAGTCAAATGAGGAAAGCAAATGATTAGGAAATCAGGCTCCGTGGTCCCACCCAGCTGCCCAGTTCTCTGGTTCTGCAAGACTTGGCATGTGGGGCCTAATGCTTCAGTCTCCCTTGCAAGACATGGGCACTTGAGTGAGTGAAGTGTCCAGAAACCCCATCCCCACCACGCTGCAATGGAAAGGCAGCTCCTCTCAAAATAAGACCACTTTGTGTTTGTTTGCAAGCCACACTGCAAGGTTTACCCCTGTTAGAGATCACTCTTTTCACACCAACGGGTGTGAGCCCTACCTAGCTCTTGGATCTGGGCAGGGTAGGACCCAGGGTAAGACTTATGCTTGCAAGGCTCTCACCCCATCCATGGACTGTCTGTCTCTATGGCTGCTGGGACATTTACAGAAGAAGCAGTATATTCTATATGTCATTCCTTATCTGAATTCTTTACTGGGAGGAGCAGTAAATATTCCTCTTCTGCTCACTTGCAAAGATCCCAAGAGGACTCCTAGCTATAGCACAATCTTTTCTCTCCGGAGAAGAAGGCAGCCAACTCTCTTAAGTAGCAATATGATCAGCAACGCTTTCACATGAAAATGGGACTGTGGGAGATGCAGATGTCCCTCTCCACAGCTGTGGAGACCCCTCGTACTGCATGCAACAGGGGCAAGATCCCAAGCCGTATCCACCCAAGGGCCTGCCCTATGGCAAGTTTGACTCTTGCTCTTTCCTTGGTGTTCTGTTTTATTCTGTGTCTGCAGTGGCTGGGTTTTTCTCTCTTGCTGCTGGAACAGCTCGAGAGTGCTGGCGACAGGCCTAGGACTACAGTAGCTCTTCCTCCCTGGAGGAAGCAAAGCAGCCTAAGAATAAGGAGCAGCTTAGAACAGGAGGGGTTCATGTTACACCATGTGAGTTTTAAACTGGCTTTTAGATTTTACTCACACAAGCTGCCCCTCTGGTACCCCAGGCATCTGAATAATTTGCCTTGTGTATGGCCTACTGAGAGCATGGATAAAATAAATCAGGGTAGACAAATGTTCCAGAAACTGAAGTGACTTTCCATGGAAACCTGGGTTCATAGCCTTGTGTTGTCACAGAGCATGTAGCCTTGGGTGTATCCACCATCGCTGTGCTTCACTACCAGATAAAACAGAGGGGTAGGCCACAGCTGAGGTCATAGTGCACTGAAGTTCTTTCTATGACTCCACAAATCACAGATTTCCTACTATTGAAGATTTATCAGGAATGAACTCCAGTTTGTGCCAAACCCAAAGTGAGTGCAAAAAAAGAACAAGCCTTTTCATTAAATACCTGAGCATATTTTCATCTAAGTCAGGTTCTCCAAAGCTTGGCAGGCTCCTTTGGGTTTTGGAGCATATGACTGGAGGATCTGTTAAAATGTAAGAGTCTGCCAAGGTTACAATTGAATTAAAACAGGTCTGAAGGTCCCAACCATGCCACTCCCATTACCTCAACACAATTTAACTGTGTGAAAGAAACAAGGAGAAAGACGAGGTCATGTGGCATAATAGGAGTCAGTCAGCAGTATTAAGGCTCTGAATTTCATCCTGTCTATTTCAATCTGAGTCAGTATTTTATGACCAAGTTCTCAAATCTCAGTGGCTAAAAATCTTGCTTCAGACATCCCTGTTGTGTTATTTTCCACGTAATGACATCGTTGCATGTAATGAGATGTTAGCAGCTCATTCACTGCTTACATCTGTCTTGGAAGAGAAAATTGCCATTTCTTGACTTATACGCTGATTAGTCTAAATGTAAGTTAGTCATGGCAAATTTTGAGAAGTCATAGGGAAGTCCAAACTTTGGAAATTACGGCAAGAATGATGAAGACTCAAAGGTATGTTTCAGGGGAAACACCTATTTTTGAAGAACTTGGTCTCTGCATTTAGTTTAGTGTCAGAGGTATCTCTCTTACAAACCTGTATGTGTATTTTGAAGGACATGGCATACTGAGCAATGAACTCAGACAGAAAGCTTGTAACTACCATGACTTGGAAACCCTAATCAAAACACTCATTTTGATCTGTGAGAAAAAAATAAATCCAAGAGGTACTTGGAGAACAACTAAAAAAAATCCAATAGCAACTCTTCACATTGGGTTGAATGACAATGTTTTCTGTTCAAGTCAAACTCAATAATCCTCCACTTTCAAATGTTCCTGCACGTAGTTTACTGACAGCACATACAATTTTTCTGAGACAGGCTAGAGTACAGAATAAACTTAAATCACCTATATTTAGATATTTTTTATACATATATGTGTATATATAAAATCTTATTGCAGCCAGCAGACACTCAGTATGACCAAGGTGAATATATATACCGAATTATTAGTATCTAGTGCCATATGAGATGCTCTATGACATTTGTGTATCAGCACTTATCTGGAAGACATTGTGCAGGACCTGTGAAGACTTACATGTTTTTAGGACTGCATCTGGAGACCAGGTAAAAACCTCATATTATCTCAAATGAGTCTAGGTGCATGTGCTTAGGCCCCAAATAGAGGCAAGATTTGACTAAATAGGCAAGCTAAATCCGACTCTGAATGCCTAAAATAACACCTAGTCTACATGAAAAAGTTGAGGTTTGACACCATCAGCCCCACTATTTATCTTGTACTTCCTGATCTCCTTTCTGTTGAGACCCGGCTGCCTGAGCCTGTCTCCCCTTACAGCAGCCCACAGGATCCAAAAGGATGGTTCTGATGGGTGCTCTTCTACTGATTTAAAGTGGGAAATAAAACAAACCCTTTCATGCTGATTTTACTCAAAAACAGACTTTTCAGTTGTTGAACCTGCACTGAAAAACTGTGTTTTGAGTTAATGCAATACTGATATGTGTCTCATGGTCCTGCTACAGACTCTCTTGGGAACTGCCTTTTGCACACCTTACCTTGTCACCTCTGCTGCCTATGGATGCGCCCTCGTCTTGGGAGATATCTCCCAAGGCACTTGCAATCCTTCAGAGGGGTCATAGATGCTTCTAGGAGACAACTGGCCATAGCCTACATGAGCAGATGTACCTGGCAAGGAATCCAGCTGTGGGACAAGGGCTGGTGATATGAGGAACCTGGAGGGCGAGTCCCCCCAACAACTCAAGCGGATGCAACTACGCCTGCCTATTTGATTCAAGATTGTCAAAACACTCTGCATTGACAGTGCCAGAAAAAAAATTATCTTAAACAGACATTTGCCAGAACTTCTGAATTCTTGAAAAACTTGGGCTGCTCAGACTTTGCACTTCTGATGAAAGCAAATGTACAATGATCAGTATTTCTCAAGGTTAGAAGGTTGAGTCTCCTACTGTCTGCTAAACAGCAGGCTGCGTAGTATCTACAAGCAAAAGAACAGAGGAGTGTTTTTGCCCTCATGTTTTCCTCTCTCTTATGTTACACCACTCCTTGTAGCCCAGCATCGGTGTGTACAAAGTACTTCTGGCCATGACATCATGCCACAGAAAACAGACTAATGAGGCCAAGGAAGCAAGGCTCACTTTTCCATGGAGAGGCTGGCTCCGATCACCTGGTTGTAGTTAAGACAAATCACACTGGGCTGTTCCGCCTTTTAAGAGCTGAATTTCATTCTGTGTTACTGTGCGTTTATCTGATATCTTGTAAAAACTGTTGTCCATTTTTCCTGCCTTCAGATCTTTTGCTTTTCTTAAATGCTAAATCTCCAACTGTGACCCTTCAGCAAAACCAGTTCACTTCATCAAATGAATCCTATGACTTTGATTATGTAGAAGCTTTCATTAAAGGGGACCAAAGTAAAGCAGGCAAAGAAATGTCTTTTTGATTTGCAGTGATGCATTGAGAAACAAAAGCAAATGGATGACAGAGATAAGAAAAAAATAAAATAGCCACAATTTTTTAATAAGGGGAATGGAATTTCCCCTGAGGGTATGTGTTATAATGCTCTATGGTAAAACACAAGCAAAGCTCACAGTAGTGGAACTTAAATACAAAAATACTGCCAATTTTAAGTAGTACAATGAAATCACTACTAGTCAGAAAATGCCGACATGAAGGCATCATCAACACAATTCGAGCTCTAGAAAATAGTGCTGACAGTGAACCATTGACTATTACGGATTTAACCAAAAAAAAAAAAAAAAACTGTCATGTGCACTGTCAACATATGCTACAACCTCATCAAAATTTGCCTATTACTTTTTTTAATATTTTATGGGTACAGTTCAAACATTCTACTTTTTTTTTCCTAGTCTGTTTGCACAATATTTTTGCAGTTTTAAAGAGAAAAATAAACCTTGGATGTAGTGCATGGAGTTTGTTCTACCCTCTGTAGACGACTATTTGGCTAATGCCATGTTTGCTGAAGGATTTGGTTAACATATGACATGGGTAGAGACAGCATACATTAGTGCAGAAAATCAGCCAGACATGCTGACAATCCCACATGTAAATGCTTTTATTTTATTCCACTAGGATTTTCTCCTGTGTCTGACGTTAAGTGACTAAGGGAGAGGGTTGAGGCTTGGGATTTATTTTTATGTTTTTTTGTTGTTTGACTTATTTTCTCTGTAGGAGAAACAGATTTGATTTTTGTTTGATTTACAAAATCTTTCAAGAAGGTGAGCCAGTCAGTTATTACAAAGATGCAGTCTTATGTGAAACCTAGCAAAAGTAAGCAGCAATGTCACTTATAAGTTGAATTTCTTCAACTTAACTGAAACTTAGAGCAGATTCCATTTTTTAGTGCCTTTAATCAAGAACGTCCAATAACGATTGTCTTACAGCTAACTTTTCAACATCATTCTTGTAGTATTGCCAAAAAACTAATTATGCTTTTAACAATTATGAAAGTCTATTTTAACCACTCTCTCATGATTCTAAAGAGGTTGAAGGCATATTCTTCAAAGTTTCCATAAAGATTACTTCTCTAACTAAGACCAACGTAGATGAGATCAGCCCAAAGAGTTTAGGGAAAAAAAAAAAAAAAGAAAAAAAAATCAGCAGTGTGTGGAAAGAAGGAGTTTAGGGCAGAAAGTGTTCTATGACCTTGAGGGAGAAATGAATCTGGCATAAGTCTGAATAATGTCACTCAGACCATTTCCATCAGTCCCAGTTGCACTAAACCAGGAGACTGTCAGCTGGAAAGAAGCAGGACAGGGTCCAGCCAGCACCTGGGATGAGAGCCTGGGATTAGCCTCGGATGGAGAGGGATGATGCCTGTCACAGGGACACCAGCCACTGCCCTGATGGCTGTAGAAGCGTCATCAGCAAACAGACGGGGAGCCCTCTGAAACTGTTGAAGGATTCATAGACATCAGGGCCAGAGCAGCCCATTAGATCATCTTTTCCTCACTGAGGGCCAAATGTGATTTTCAAATATCTTTTGACAGCCGTGCAGCGACACACCCGCGAGCATTAGCAAGTCTAAGTTTTCGGCAAGGCACTGGTACTCAGGAGAAAAGGACCAGGTTCAATTTAAATGCTTTCTTAGTAAAAACACACTCGGCTCATTATCTAATAACCTTGGAAATTCAATTAAATTGTCTGAGATCTAAAGCATGAAAGATATTTTCCCTATCTTTGGAGTTAGACAAAAAGAATTAAGCTTGGGGCACTCATGACTTCCACTTTTCACCTTCTGCCCCTACTTGCTTAGGAGTCCTTGAGACCTTCAGAGCATTAGCAGGACTGAAGTAGCGTTCCCTTTCTCTGGAAGCGTAGAAGGGTAGAAGGGCTAGGGACAGCAGCCCTGGACAGTGGGATGGGAGGACACCCAGCCTGGGAGCCACTGTGGGGAAACAGAGGCAGGAAGCTGCAGCAAGTGCCTCTGAGCAGAGAAGGCAGCATCCTGGAGCTGTGGCCAGCAGAGCTTGTCACAGTGAGGCAGGAGAGGTGCCACAAAGCCAAGGTGGACACAGCAGGCAGGGCAAAACCTGAGCCAGCTCCTCTGAAGATCAGAGAGTTCCCATTGCTGAAAAATGACTGCAGGATTTCATTCCCTGGCCCTGCGGCAGAGCCTGGGGAGCTGCACTCCACTATCACGTACCCAGCAAAGCATCTGGTCTCTATCAGAAGATGTCAAGAGTTGGAGAAGCCACCATTTCTCCTGCTTGTTTATTCTGGAGGTCAATTTACCTCCACTGATTGAAAGTTTTTAACTCGTTTCTCCACTGAATTTGCCTGGAGTTCAGTTCCAGCCATCATTTCTTGTTATGTTTTTCTCCACCAGATTAAGGAGTTCTGCTCTGCCATGAACGTACTTACACTTTGTAATCATGTCATCCCTTCACCTTTTTGATCAGGCCACTAGACTGAGCTGTTCAGCTCCAGAGACAGATCTCTTGGTGACAGCAGTGATGAACACAAAGACTAATCTTGTACTAGACTGACTCCATTTGTAGCTGAATGCAGTGGACCAGATTCTCCTGTTTAGCATCACTGACACAGGAGCACAGACTTTGCATATCAGTAAGGACTAGGAGGATTAAAGCATTAGAAAGGATTAAACAGATCCCCCAATCTCTGTACTAAATATATTATTTTTCAGTGAAAATGTCTGAACTATAAAACTGTAGTTTTTCACTGTGCACCAATTTATTGAATAGTACAGGTGTTTTTCCCTCAGCAGCTGCTGCTTTACTCCCCCTACTTCCCTCTGCAAACACAATATTTACAGTATTATCCAGGTTTAGATTAAATTACACTGAAGTTGCCAGCCTTTCTCTCAGGATCTATGTAAAAACAATTGTATTTCTTTATGTAAGCTCTGGGATCAGTAGCTAAAACAGCAGGACAGCAGCCAAGCAGCGGGCAGCAGGGATGGCTGGGGCTTCCAGGATGCCTCCTACTGCACTGCGTAGTCAGACTAGGCCCCCCTGGCTTCACTTTTTGGAGCAGAGACTTGGAGCTGGAGAGCTTGAAGCAGGAGACCAGCTCTGCTATCTCATGCTCTGAACCTCAGAGTGATGCTGTGTCCCGGTAGCACCTGCACAGGTAGCTGCTGGCCCACAAGCCCCACGTTGGCTAAGTGACTGTCCCTCTTCTGGCAGCAGCTTTCTGACTGCTGGCTGCTCCCTTTGCATCACTGCTCTCTCTTTGTGGTTTAAAACGAAAATTGCAACATTAATTAAATCATTTATGTTGCAATTTCTCTTCAAGAGGGGAGGAAGTCTTTTTTTAAGGTAGTGTTGTACAAAGATGGTAAATATCCATATATAGCAGCAACTTAAAAATACACAAGATGAACCACCTCTCTCTCTCTTGTTTTTTTTTTTTTTTTTTTTTTTTTTTATGTTTTTGACTGGAAAAAATTTTAAAAAAAAATACCCTAATTTGCTTGTTGGCTGATATTTCTGCCAAGTGAATATTTATGTTCAAGTCTGAAAGATGGGGCGTAAAATGGAAGTGTTGAAATACACTAAAGCAATCTGGAGCTGTTTGATGACATACTATACAAGGTCACTCCTGTTGCTGTTTAAATCAGTGGTAAAACTTCCTTTAAATTCATAAGCAAACAGGATCAGGCCCTTTATTTAATTTGTTTCTATCCTGGTAGGAGGTTTGTTCTTCCTCTAAAATATGCCTATAGATGATCTCATGATCTCTGCTGTCCATGTGTGCTGGCAAGGTCCTCAAGAAGTCAAGGCTGCTCAGACATGACTAAATTCCAGATTACCTGGGATATGCATGTCACCACGCCACCTGCAGGTGGAGGCACACTAGATTTTCAAGATTACCAGATTTTCCCTGCAAATACTTCTAGAAATAAACGGAAAAGTTGCTCTCACAATGAAAACAAGCAAAGCATTCTCTCCACCTCTCTTGGCATATCAGATGGATATTGTTGAAAGAAGCTTCCTATGGTTTCCAAGAACTAGACACCTAGATTTTTACCTTAACTGAAAGGGGAGAGAGAGGCTATCAACCATGTCTTAGGCAAGGCAGCTGCTCAGTAGCCTCAGAGCTTTAACAGAAGGCAGTGAGTCAGCCTCTTCTTGCTGAAGAAGGTACTAGTGGAAAAGTTTTTAGGGAAAAAAGTGGTTTGTCACAACCATAGCTCATTATAAAAAGGGGAGGACCTAGCTCCACTGGGTTTCCTTATTGGGGCAGTTTTCCAGAACTACTGTACTAAATATTTGGGATATCACCAGAACACGTGGAGAATGTGCAGCACAGTAAGTCATCAAGTAAAATTTGGCCGTTAATTCTTGATACTGTATAGAAACTGTCTCAAATTTGTCTTAGGACAAAAATGAATAGGATCTCTCAAAGATTAAATTGTGTTGTAGTTGCACTGTCCTGTAGCCCAGGTGCCGATGAATCTGCCCAGGAAGAACATGCTTACACTGAGAAGTGGCCATCAAGCTTTGCATGCAGAGACCAATATCATGTCTCTTGATAGCACAGACAGTCTGTAGGACCAGGCAACGTAAGGAAACATGCCCAAGAGGAGGCACCCTATAGTTATAAGACCTCTGCCAACTCATGATGAAGTGACCAAGCAGCCCACTTTCCCTGGTGGCTGCTTAGTCTCCGAACTCTGTTAGCAGAACTGCTTGTCCTTTCACTCCTTGGTGCATACCAGTGAGAGTGAAATGGATTCCCATAACCAGCTTCAGTAGTCTAATTTTTACTGCCAGTTTAGAGCATGAGCAATCCTGTGTGCAGCCAGAAAACCTCTCTGCAGGGTTAGGTGCAGCAGTCACACGGTCACAAGGAGAGGACATGTAGCCTTGCCAGGTGGCAGCTTATCCCTTCCTTCACCTTGTCAGCTCTGAAAGGCCTGCGGGCTTCACAGCACTTGGGAGAGAGAGAAAGCACTCTGTGTTTTAACTTAAACTAGGCTTTCTTCCTGGTACTGGCTTGAAGATGAGTTTAATACTTTCCCATCTTCCCCCATTTCACAGTAAGGATATATATGAGTGCAATGGGAATTGTGCAGCACTTTGACTTTTCTCAGGGAAAGCTTATATCAGTGAGCAAATACCAGTTTTGCCTAGAAAGATCTCAGACTGCTTTTTGCTGTATTTATATTCCACATATAAATAAGAGATGTCATCTGCTTGAAAGCTTGCAGGTCCGCATTGTTCTTTGGGGTCTCCACTTCTGTGCTTTCTTTGTAAACTCCAAAGGAGTCGCATAGGTCCAAGGATATTGCTCTCCCCCCAGCCCCTGCCCCTCACCTGCTGCCCCATTCACTTTCCAGTTGCAGTCTCATCCAAATACACAAAAAAAAAAATCTGGGGAAAACCCTATATCACACTTGGAAAGATGAATTTGACTGTTTTTAAAAATATATTTATTGTTAAAGCTCTCATATACTTGGATTAGATTGAACTTGTAAATACTGACTGACAGTAAGGGGAAAAGGTCCCCCTTTGAAGAAAAAAGAGGCAGCCCCAGTTAACCACAGCAGGGTCAGACTGGAGACTTTCTCACACGTCGCATCCTTCCACCCACTCTGATAGGTCTCGTTCCTTGCAGTGCATTGCCCAGTCCTCCCTGAGGAAAGGCAAAGTAAAGAAAAGAAAAACTGTCTCAGAACATTACCAATCACATCCATATCCAATACCACAGTCTCTGTTTTTTTGTAGGATCCTTCAAAATGAGCAATCTGACGAGCCTGCAGGAGGACTGCAGACACTGTTATTCTCCAGCTGAGTGTCTCACAGTGGGAAGTGCAGCTGTGGATGTGCTCTGATGCCATTCAAGCTCTGCCTAATCCACAGCCAGGAACAACAAATTGTAATGCCAGGTCCTGGCACTCCTGCCTGTCTGAGTGGTCTTCCCTGAGTGGTGCCAGGGAAGAGAAACAAATGGGATTGCAGGTCCATGTGGTTTGTTGTAGGGGTGGTAGACAGAGCTGCATCAGTGTGCACAGGACCCTAGGACCATTTGCTATATATATATAGCACATATTACTTACCTAACCTACTCTGAAATGCTGCTGCTTCTGTGGTGAGCCATGCAGAGCAGCAGCCCACCACAGGAAGCAAAAGAGGCTAATGAGTCCAATTGAAATTGCAGGGGGGAAATCTGAAGGCAGAATCTTGTTCCTCAAATTGGAATATATTCAGGATTCAGTGGTTAACACCACTATTTTTGCACAAAGTGCCTTGGGACTTCAGACAACCACATATTTATATGATCATTGGAATTGTCCTTTACCCCCACTTCTGTTTTCTCAGCCTGTTCATTACTCTGGCTTTACTGACATCATCTGTGATGTTATAGCAGCCCAGAGTCCCATGGATGGTTTAGGGCTGTGCTAAGCAAAAGACTGATGCATAAAGCTTTTCCAGTGCTTAATGCTCCCGCATGTTCTAGACAGAATTGTTTTCATGCTAGTTACCTCCTGCTTTAATAACTGACAATAGGAGACAGCAATAAGTGGGAGATGAGGGAGAGAAATCTTGCAAAGCACTATGGAAGCAGAAAATCTTTGAGGACTAATCTGCTGACTGATGGGACACTTATTGACCATTATTTTTCACTTGAGTTTTTTTTTTTTTTAATAAATGTTTCTCTGCTCCTTTCTCTTCTAGATAAACTTTACTGAGAACGAAGCAGTGCAAGTTGCTCTCTTCATTCTCTCTTATTTACCAAGTCTCGCAGTTGTGATTCCTCCTCTTTGGCCAGGCTGTGCTGCCTTTGGGTGACAAATGGCAGGCATGCCCCATCAGGAAAACACGCACAAATCTTGCCAAAGAGGCTGTCCCAGAAACCCCCTTATCCTTACCAGGCATCCATTCCCTGTGGGTGTCTCACAATTTTTTTGGCACAGATGATGTCATCAGTTATGTCACTTGTTAACAGGTCTGCAGAGAGAAAAGCAGAGCCCTGTGAGCATTCGCTGGAGTGCAGGACACGAGCATTTTCCTGTTGCTTCCCTTCTTGTTGTATACCCATTAGCTCTGCGAGGGCCAAGAGCTTGCATGGCTTCAGGACAGTGATGCCAGGCTGGACTTTGCTCGTCCTCCCTGCTGCTGGGCTGGGGTCAGGCCCCTGCTGCCACAGAGGAGTCAGGGGACATCCCTAGGTGAGCAGGTATTGGGGACAGTCACAGCCAAGAGGAAGAAGGACATTTGTCTGATAAGAATACAATTTAAATCCAAACCCACTGGCTTTTTCAACCTATCAGATATGAGAGAAAAAATTATGAGGCATCTCTACCTCTCTGTCAAAAGAGTTCTAGAACAGGAATGGAAGAGGTATCCCCTGCCTTGTGTGGTTTATTTCTGGGTAAATGTGTCTGTCTAGATGTCTAATTGCTCTTGTCAGACTGGTGCTTCTTTGCTTTGTCTAAACTGGTACCCGCACAAGCCACTCTGCAGAGGTTCTCCGATGGGCTGCGCTCGTCCGTGCACCACAGCCGGTTGTTGATCTGAAAGATGCCGAAGCTGGTGCTGCCATCCGCGTTGACGCTCTTGGCGGCTGTGTCAAAGTTGCTCTCGTAAAAGGCCATGCAGAGCCCTAGGGCAGGGGGAAAAGACGCTCAGGCTGCGCCACGACCGCCAGCCACGGACACAGAGGCGGCTGGGAGGAGAGCGGGCAGCGGGACCCATGCGGGTGGATGGCGACCACAACTCACAGTCAGCGAGGCTGTAGCCTCGGTAGCCGTCCAGCCCCTGGAGCAGCTGGGCCAGCTGGCAGCGGCCCAAGGCCTTGGCCCTGCTCATGGCAGCCAGCGTGGCCAGCAGCAGCCAGCGAGCGGCCCACATGGCCACAAGGCCCTTGATGTCCTCGGCGCCGGGCTCCCGAAGGCCAAAGTGAGGCCTGGCGGGACGGAAAGCGCAGTCGGGTGCCTGGCTTGGCAGAGGGCAGCGTCAGGTCTGCCTCTGCGTGACTCCACACCAGCTCGGCGGCGCACGCCCCGCACGCCTCCGTGCACGTACGCACCGGCTCTGCTGGGCGGCCCCGGCACCAAACAGGTTTTGTTGGGCAAGAGGAGGGTCACGCAGAGGCTTTAGGCAGGGTCACGCTGCAGCTTTCTCGCAGTTACAGATGAGGAGTCAGGTGTCTTGTTCGTGGGAGCGGGAAAGGTGACGGCGGAGGCCTGCTGGGAGCAGGGTACGTGCTGTTCTGCTCAAGCATCTCGCTCGTCACGACTGGTTCAGCCTCTGGACATGAGCCGTGCTGTGGAGGGACCGCGTTCCTGTGCTGAAGTAATGACCAGACTCACCGGCCCCTGGCCCCAGTCTGCACGTCAGCCTTGTGCACTGTTCCCAGCAATCATCGCAAGACATCCTACAAGTCCAAGGAGTTTGCCCAAGGGAAGACCTCACATCTAGGCTTTAACACACAGAATTAAAACCATTCACTTGCAGTTATTTCTCTCATCCCTCCCTTCTTCCTTTCCTCCTTGCTGTGTACCCTTCTTCTTTCCTGGCTTGTGATTTTGAAGATGGTCCTCCCAGAATGCTGGTTTGCTCTGCACAATGAAGATCCGGGCCTTTCCTGCAGGTCTGGAAGAAAACTTGAGCAATGTGCTGAAATTTCTGACTTTCAACTTAGAGAATATTTTTCAAGGAAATTGTGAAATTGGAGTTACTTGCATTTGATAGGAACCAGACTTGACATTAAGGGGTTTCTAAGGTATCTTTCTATTTTTCTGGTCCCTTGACTTCCTTCCTTAAATTATAACTCTCACATTATCTTTATAGTACCTGCTTTTTTTTCCACATTCCACATATTTCTTATTTCCTTCATTCTAGTCTGAAATCTGCTATGTGAACATCTTAGGGGCGACTGCTCTTTGCTATGAAAATGTCATATGCATTCCCAAGTTTTCCTGTGGTCATTGAGCAAAGCTTGTACACCAAACCAAACCAAAATCAGCATATATTTTTTTCCAAACATGCATTTTTTTTCCCATCTGTGTACATAAGCTCTGACTTCTGTATGGAATCTTTAAAGTAGAGAGTTGTTGGAGGTATTATGCCATTTCTTATTTCAAGGCACTCTCCTTGCCTTAGAATTTATTTCTCTGAAGATAAATACAAAAAGGAGAAGTTCTTGGATGACTGCTTTGACTTTAGCATCTCCAGGCCATTTCTTACGTCACAGAATCTAGGCTTGATGTTGACCTGCTCCATGTGACTGCAGAAGCAGGAACAAAGGAAAAGGCATTTCCCCAGCAGGTTGTGGCTGAGGACCAGGGCTGGTGCCTGACTTGAGTTGCTTAATCTTAAATCCCTAGCCATGCAAAGAGGTTTGCAGCAAGGAGCCAAGACAGGCAGTACTTGCTCTGTTGTCCTGCTGATGGTCCACCAACAAGCCTCTTTGGGTAGGGACAGCAGGGATGGGTAAAAATAAACCTACTTATAGCGAAAGGAATCATTACCTAGGCAGTGGGGCTGAGACCCAGGCCTGGAGCAGACGTCCCTGGAAGTCACCCTGTTTCCCAGGGTGACAAATGGCCCTTCCAGAACTATTGCTGGATGGATCCTTGGCGTGCTTGCTGTGGGACAGGATGTGACATGACACCACATGTCCCCATGCTCTGTCTGTAGCAGGGGAGCTGGACTGGTGGCCTTGGGCATCCCATTGACCCAGCTGGAGGCAACGTGTGCTGCTCTGCACAGCAGTATGGCTGCACTTTTCAGGGACAGCCCTTCTGGGCCTGTTTCGTTAGGTGAGTCTACTGGAAGGAAGATCTTTATTACATTTTAAACTCACTCTGCAGGTTACTTGTGCCGATAAATAAACAGAACCTCAGTGTTTTCCTATGATTTGTCAGAGTGTCCATCTGAGCTCAGGAAAACCCGCCATGAGCTGGTATTACCACACAGATGAACCAGGACCTGGCTGCAGAGCAAAGCATGTACTCAGCTTTGCCTTAGTGTTTCTCCAGTTCTTTGTTTTAGCTCATGGACACTACTCAAACAAATGAAAATCAGAAAATCAGTTAGAAGATGAGGAGGGGAAAGAACTTCCCTCTTGTGGGAGCATTTGCTTTGATTTAAGCTATCTAAAGATAATAAAGAACAGGGCTCCGTAATGACATAATTTTCTCATCTTCTTGGTTTCAAAGTATTTTTTAACAAACAAAATGAGGCTTCAAACATGTCTGAGATATCTTCTGTGGATTAAATATTAATCATGATGCCAAAGTAACAAATAGAGAAATCCTGCCTGATTGTTCTGACATGCAAGTCCCTAATTGTGTGGGAAGCTGCTCAGATGGATTTCAGTTTCAGCAGGAGACAAAATGCCACAGAGCCAGTACAGTATCTGTGTCACTGTAAGATTTATGGCTTGATTCCCTGCTTGGAAACAAAGGAACAAATAGCTGCATGTCACACACTGAACTGAAACATTATGGATGATATTATTGCTCTAGTTTCTACAGGACTTCTCAGTGGGGGAAAAAAAATTCTATTAACTCGCTTTTATGACTACCAGCAGGATAACGTGAAGAGAATAATCTCCTCCATTTATAAGGTCTGGGGGCCCTAAAACCTGAATAGCAGTCTAGAAGCTTTGTCAGAAGGACTAGGCTGTTTCCTTTCCTTCATAAAATTCCTATCTCCATTAATCTGTGTTTATTTTCCTTCTGCTTTTTAATTTGCTTAATGGACTTCAGCCGAAGCCTCTCCTAGAAGTCAGAGGAAAGTAAACCTCTGATAAATCCTTTG
>JAVCKT010026740.1:0-18257 GCA_032273925.1 Rhynchotus rufescens | reverse complement strand
CCCTCTTCTTTGAGGGCTGCTAGGCACAACCAGCTTCATTAAAAAGCCGTTTGGGTATAAATTAACTTCACATTAATTGATTGTGACCACGAGGCAGCCCCAGGAGCCCCTGGCTTCCCTTCCCCTGGAGAGGCATCGGAGGCAGCTCTGGATGGGAACTGACCCACGGCACAAACAGCAGGTTTGGAGCAAGAGACTTGGTTTTAAAGCTTTCTGTGGCCCTTGGTAGTCACTGGCTCTCTAAGCCAGGTAGAAAAGGGATCTTTTTCTGTGAAATGGACTCTCTTCATAGCAAACGCCATCATAGTGAGACTCTTTCCTGTTAGACCAGGCCAGGAAATGTTTGGCTGCAGGGAGCTCTAAAATATTAATGCCAGCTGAGCACACTCGGCTCTTTTGGCTGTTTGTGTCCCAAATTTCTTGTGTCCAAGCAGTGTTTTTAAGCCTCAGCTAAGAGACACTTTGCAAGTTCCAAACTCCATGTGTCTGACGACTCTGGCGTTGGAATTGGGAAGTGCTACGAGGGTGTGATGGGGTGGGTGGGAGGCAAGGACTCCGTAACCCGCGTTGTAACTGGCACCACTTACCATAACAAAACTCATTCCATCTTTCTGAAGGCTTCTACTGTGATTTCAGTAACATGAGAGGGCTTTTAATAATATCCCCCTGTTCTCAGACCCTGTAAATACCTGTCACTACTTGCCTTACTTCTCCCTAGGTTCGGCAGACTTGAATACAGGTGGGTTTAGACCCAATGTGTCCAAAGTGGGATTATTTCCTATCTGCAGAGCAAAACCTGCCTCTCCTGCTGTAGTTTCTGGCTGGGTGAGGTGTCACATGCAGTGATCTGCCCGTCGTGGAGAGCTTGGGTTTCTGAGGAACCGTGGTGCCATCGGCCTCGATCGGAGGTGACGTGGGCCTTTCAAACCCAGGAAAGCCACTTCCCACGGATCCAGTTGCCCAAAGGATGTTAAACTAGTGTGGGAACCACCAAATAAGTGCATCGTGCTCAGAAAAGCTGCAACCACAGACCTCTTACCCCCAATTTATTTGTTTATTTATTGCCTGAAAATCTGGCTGTCAACATGAGCTCAGCCTCAGTCAGAGCCTCTTTGCACCCTGTTAGGCTCAAGCTCAGACCTACCCAACAAAGACTCTTTTCCTGCCATTCTCTCCTGGAGGCAGAGCAGCCCTATGAGTATTTGGGTGGAGAAAGGAAGGAGATTGCAACATCTACGAGGGAAAGAAAAGAAGGCTTGTCTGTCCTTTTGCTTTTTCAAGGGCAGCTGTAAAACTTTCCTTGGACTTTGAAAACTCCACTCTGCCACGGTGGGTGCGAGCGGGGGAATACGTCAGCCTTTGAAGTGAGTGCTTTAAATAACCCCTTCCTACTGACATCCAGCTTGGAGGCTTTGCAGCGGTTTCCCTCAAGCTGCAGCAAGTTGCAGTAAGTTCTGCCAGTGCAGTTTGGATGTTAAAATCCAGTTACAGGCACCCCCAGTTAGACATATTTCCCTGCCATTGAACCACGTTCAGTTC
Organism: Rhynchotus rufescens; assembly: GCA_032273925.1. NCBI lineage: Eukaryota > Metazoa > Chordata > Aves > Tinamiformes > Tinamidae > Rhynchotus > Rhynchotus rufescens. The sequence continues at coordinate 16,718 of JAVCKT010026740.1, read as the reverse complement.
ACCCTTATAGGACCTTGAGATCTGCAATTTTTTCCTTCCATTGACAGGGAAAATGTTCTGCTGTCCACACGGGAGGAGGCAGCTCTGTGCCCCAAAGCGGTTCCTTTCCCATCCACAGTGTTTTAAGTGCTTAATTGCCACGGGGTTCAATGAGGTACTTAACAGCTCTTAATCTAAGGACATTGCTGTTCTACAGAGGGACATTGTTCCTGTTTTTGGTGCTGGGATGGAAGTAAAACGTACTTTGCAGTAGGGACTTAGGGGTTTCACTTAACAGATAGGCTTGTACAAACTTTTTCTCCTTCTAATGCAGGATGATTTGAACAGGCTGAGTGGGTTTGAAGCAGGTTGCTTCCTAGCAAGGAAGGGTTTACCCATAGATATCTGCAGCCCTTAATGCCTGATCATCCACTGGAAACCCTCCTTACATCCATTATGTCCCTGGAGCGACTAAAAGCAGAGCTGGGAACGGGCCCTTTCTGCTCCTGCTCTGCTGGTGTCCTGTTATGAACCTGGTGGTGGCAGAGTTCCCAATGTGTGCACGCAGGGAGAGAAACGCAGCACAGAAAAGGGAAAAACTCACTTGCTTCTCAACAATACTTCTTGGCACTCCGGAGCTTACATAGCTTTCCTGGGAAAAAGTCTTTCCTGTAGCCATTGTCTTAATGTAGGGCCTTTCCTAATCATTCTCTGTCATCTCCCAACTGCTGGGAAAATGTTTTCCAGGGTGTAGGTCGTGGGGAAGTCTGCGTGCTGCTGCTTAGGCTCCCATAGCATTGTTATGTTAGTCAAGAGCAGTGACTCGTAGAGGATGAAGACTAGATGATCCAAGCATTTATTTGTCACTTCTGCACTATATAGGATGGTTTCCTGCTGAAGAAAATAGCCTAAGGTGAGCACTGCTGAGAAATGCATCTTTGCGTTTATCACCTAAACATTTTTCTGTAAGAAAAATGCACAAATGGACACAAGAAAAATGTACAAATGGACATTGAATGAAGAAGAATAATTTCTTTTAAGAAGAAAATATCTATTGTTGTTCTTCACCCAAAAGTGACGCACTGTGAGCTGACTTCTGCAGAACTGCAGTGCTCTCGGAGGAGACGAGCAGGAAGCCCAGGATGCTTCTGATGTGGCTGCTGCTTGTTGCATCCTTCCTCTTTTTGTAACCTGTTGTTATCCTTAATATTGTAATTTACACGGCCATTTCTTCCTTTTCTTCCTTCCCCTCTCCCAATAGGACGATGAGAGGCTCAAATACTTAACTCACGAAGAGAAGGATGTTCTCATGTTCTTCGAGGAAACCATAGATGCCTTAGATGATGCCTTGGAGGAGCCAGTCCTGCCGGACAGCGGCGTCCACTCCCAGTCCCCGAGGTCAACAGAGGAGAACGTCTCCAGCCATTCAGAGACCGAAGACATCATTGACCTGGTGCAGTCCACCCCTGATGGCAGCGACCACGAGGACCCTCCTGCCAGAGATGCAGACCCAGGTAGTGGCACCCTTGGAAGTGAAGCTTTCCCTGTGACTTAGCCCTGGCATCTCCGAGCTCCCATCCATAACCACCTAAAGAAACTCTGTGTTTCCTTTCCTGCCTTGCTGCTGTGACTCTGTCACATACCAGGAGCCCTAAGGAGTGTGATTAACTTAGCACTGGGATTGAGGGTTTGCTGGATTGCTTCCTGCTCCTCTGTCCTGCACAGGTTTTTGTGCACGTGGTTAAATTGCTGGGCTGCCAGCTCCATCTCTACCCAGTGACTAAGTTGGAACAAAGCTGAGTATTACAGAGTCATCACAGCAAGGCAGACTAGTTTTTATCTATGTGTTGGCGCTCTGCTTTTTCCTTAAAGATCTCTTAGGAAACCTCTAAAGGCTTTCAGATAGTGAATAGTTTGTAGTGGCACATTGTGGGGGACTTAAGGGCTCGTGGTCCTATCACAAAAAAAAAATGTGTGACGAGGGGCAGCTGGAGTGTTTTTCTCCTCACTGCAGAGCTGTGACTCCCCACTTCTGGAGAGTTCACTCCGGTTGGTGCCCGCTCTGTTAGGTGATGCAGCATCTCCTGACTGCTGTAAACACAGCAGGAATGCAAAAAATGCCGTAGATGAAGCAGCCACTGGAACACAGTGATGCCAACACGAGGGTGAGGGTTCGTGGCCAGGAGGGCTTCAGCGGGTGCCTTGCAGACCTGGGTAACCTCAGCCGCAGACTCTCCTCCGAGATGAGAGTTTTCTCTGGCATTGTGGGCTGGTTTCTGAGCAGCAAATTCGGAGGAGGAGATTATAGGTGGCTGTTAATCCTAGTGAAAGAAAGCTTTATATTCTCCCCTGTGTGAGGACTTAATGAGATTATTGCTGTTTTTCATTTTAAGTGCTGGATTCTGCCTGGAGACCTTATAGCCCTAAGGCAGCGGTACCTGCCGACCTGCCCTCCGCGCCGCCGCCACGGGAGATGCTTCCTCCTCCTCCTCCTCCTCCGCTGCCCCCGGTGCCGCACCCGAGGCTGCTCCGCTCCGTGCCCACTCCGCTCGTTGTGGCCCAGAAGATGTCGGAGCAGCAGGGGGAGAGCAGGGCGCGCGCCGCCAAGGCGGGCGATCCGGAGCGGAGGAGAGCGCCGGTTCCCAACGGGGAGCAGGCGGCGCCCGCGAGACCCGCAGCGGCGCCGGCCCCCAAGCTGCCCCGCTTCCCCAGCAACATCAACATCACCAACGTGGGCGGCAGGGAGTTCAGCGAGACCATCTCCAAGGCCGCAGTGAACGTGCAGGAGCGGCGCGCTCAGGTGCTGGCCAACATCAACGGCGGGGCCCTTCTGGCGGCCGAGCTGGAGGAGAAGCTGCAGAGAAACGATCTGCTGGGGCGCAACAGGAGCTCTTCCCTGCGGGACCTCTCCTCGGAGCAGGCGCGGTACGAGGCCCTGACAAAGCTCGGCCTAGTGAAGGGAAGGCCGGCCCAGGAGCACGGGGATCGTGCGCCGGGAGCGCGGCAGCCCGGCGATGGGCAAGCCAAGCAGGCCGACGCTCTTCCCAACGGATACCAGAACATCCATGAGATTTTAAGAAGCGAGCCCAGCCCTTTCCTTCCTCTGGGCAAAACTGTAGCCATCAAACCAGAGGTGTCTCTTGCCGCCAACAAGGTCGCCCCGCAAAACACAGCAAAGGATTTTCCTGACCATAAACAGCCTCCCCTGGGGCTGGATATGCGGAGGCGGTCGGGTTCGCTGCCTCGGCCCTCGGGCTTCCGACCCCAGGGGGTCACAGTGAGGTTTTCTGGCCGGGGCTCCACAGAGGAAGCCAGAAGAGAGGCGCTGCGGAAGCTGGGACTGCTCAAGGAGACGGCGTAATCCCCACGGGAATCCTGCAGCAGCTGGGGGCAAGTCGGAGCGTGGGTTGTGCTAGTCCTATCCCAGCAGGATGGGGAGTGAAGGGACTGCAAGGAAGAAGGGGGAGTCCTCTGCGTCCCCCCTGCCTGAGGCAGCTGAGGACACTGTGACACTGTGACGTGACAGCTGGTGTGGGACCCACAGCAAACCCTGCACGTGGGTCGTGGGCCGTGCCGGGGTCCGGCCCTCCTGCTGCCGCCGCGCTCGCTTCGTGTTCCTTGTGGCTGTGAAGAATTTTATTTAAGTAATGCTGGACCGGAGCGGAGGGCATCCTGTTGATGAAGGTGCAGTGCAGTATTGGTGTACATAGCAGATGGGATGGAGAATCTGCCTTTTGCTCTGCTTCTCTCAAGCCAAAAACGAGAGCTCCGTCCGTCTTGCACCCACGGGGGTGTCTGTTCAGGGGAGCTCGAGACGCATCCAAACCCAGAACTTGGACCAGGGTGATCAATTCCTGTGCCCGTTGTCTCGTCTGTATTACCCGGCTCTGCATCCTTCCCTGCCTGCGGTGGGATCCTCCCTTTCCTTGCTCCAGGCCTCCACGGAGACAGCCTCCCTTCCGCCCTTTTCCCGGACAGTGGGGCCCGGATTTGGAGCTGGCACTGGCTTCGCTCCATCCCGGCCTCCTGCAATGTGGGTCTAAAGCTTTGCCTTTTTCACCAGCGCTGGCAGGAAGAGCCTGTCCCTCCCCACGCGGCGGCTGCGCGGCCCCGACCAGGGTGGGCAGCTCTGTTATTTCTCATAACTGCCTCGGCCTCTTCCCCCCAGCCCTCTTGCAGGGACGGCCTGATTTGATTCTGCCCTGCCGCTACAGCCAGGATTAGTCAGAATTAGCCTCTCGGGCGACGCGGCGTCACAGAGCACCTGGCTAGGAGCAAAGCGCTCCCAAACGGCGCAGCTTGGCACCTTCTGCCGTTCATCACTGCAGGTGCTTTGGAAGACCGTCTCCTTCCCACCCCCAAAAAACTATTGACTTGTTAATTGGTGCAATTATTTTTTTTTGGTATATGGCAAAGCTTTCCCAAAGAAAAGCCTCTTCCTGTATTTTCACCCTCAGACCTCACAAGTAGCCATTTTAAAGACAAAATGCCAAAACCAACATCCCCTGCATCCCTCCTTACGTGTTGGAGAGCACTCACACCTTTTCCTAAAGGAAAAAGAAAACCCCTCCCTCACCCTCCGCACTTCCCAAGGCCTCCAGCAGCCCCTTCCTCGTTTTTTTCCCTTGCTCCATGAGTAACAAACACTGGAAGAGCAGCGGGGAGCGGCCGTGCAGAAACCAGCCAGCCCAACGTGGCCGCGGCGAAGAGCGTCGCGCTGCCCGAGCCCGCGCGTCCCGGCCAGCTGAAACCTGTCCCGAGTGCCAACCTGCCTCAAAACGGTCGTTTCATATATATAGTATATATATATATGATTTTTAATTGTCTGCTTGCTGCTTATGTTTTTAATTGGGGTGTTAGGGCATCCACCTGGGTGTTCTCTGCGGGGAAAGCACTCGTGTTCCCCCTGTGCAGCACAGCTGGTAGTTAAAAATGTGACCACGTTTGGGCTGGCCAAGCACTTGTGCCGTAACCCCCTTGAAAACATCCATTTGGACGCTCCAAAGCTGACACACGTTGGTGCAAGGTGCTGAGTGAGCCGGGTCGGCGTCCTCATCCGCTCCGGTCGGGAAGGAAGCGTTTGGATGTCTTGGGATAAATGGATTCCTGCAGGAGGAGCCGTGCGAGGATGTCACTGTTGCCCTTCCCCCTGGCAAAACCCTCACTGTGCCTGAAGCTGTAGTAACTAAAGCCATTCACTATATGAAGTTCAGAGTATAGCTGCTAATAACCTATATATATATATTTAGTTCTATTTTGTGTACCTTATTTTGTGTGTATATGTTGCTGTGATTCCCTCCCCTGCCGCCACTGTGGTGTTGTATGTCACTGTCCTGCACAAATTTGATAAGTCACCTAATTAAACTGGGATGAAACCAATGGAAACGATGGCTGATGGAAAGCGGGTGTTTGTCCTTTGCCGACAGTAGCTGACACGCAGCCTGCTTGGACGGATGGGAGTTTTATTCTTTTTTTGAGTAGTTAATACCCATTTACTAACTCTCCTCTTTGCAACGGCGGATCCGGTGAGCAATCCTGCCCTGGGGGGCAAAAGGCAGCAGGAACCTGAGGGAAGGGGGTGTGTGCAGCGGGGTTGGGCACAAAACCTGCCCCAGGCGCCTTGGGTGTCCGTGCAACGTTCCCGGCTGCTCCCTGGAGCTCCGCGGGCAGGAGGCCCCGGCGGCCGCAGGAGGTTCCTCAGGGCCTGCGGCTGGTGGCAGCCCCGGCCCTTGGCCCCTGCAGTGAGGGAAGGGCTGTCGGATCCCAGCCGGTGGCCGTGGACGTGGAGGAGGAAAACGGAGGGTTCCACAGCCGAGCAGGGCGGCGCGGGGGGCATGGAAGAGCCCGGCGGTGTCTGGAGCAGTGACGGGGCTGCGGCTGCTTCCCGCGCGGGGCCGGGGCCGCGGGGCGGGCGGGAGGTCGCGCTGGGCGGCGGGACTGGGATGGGACGGGACTGGTGGTTCCACTGGGCAGCGGGAGCAGCCACGGGACGGGGACGGGACGGGCAGCTCCCCGTCCCACCACGGCGGCCAATTCCAGCGTGGAGCCCCAAGATTCCAGTGGGGAGCCGCAAGATTCCAGTGTGGAGCCCAGGATTCCAGTGTGGATTCCCAAGCTGCTCGGAAGGAGGCCGGGGTGTCACACTGGGATGTAGCAGGGGCTGCTCCCAGGCCCCGCTTCCCAACCCAGGTGCCGCCCCAGCCCCACGGGCCCCGCAGCGGGAAGGTAACAGGAGGGGTCAGATCCAAGTGCCAGGTTTAATGGGAGAGAAGGGCTGGGAGCCACGCGGAGCAGCTTCCCAGCACGCTCCATAAATACCAGTTTGCCATTAACCACTGCCCTTCCCGCTAACCTGGCTCCAAGGAGGGCAGAGCAGGGCGGCTTCGGGCCAGGCTCCCTGTGGCGCTTCGGACACGGGACAGGCTCCGTCCAGCTGCAAAACTCCCTCTTCCCGGGGCAGGGAGCACGCGAGGCCGGATGAGGGGAGCCCTTCCCAGGAAGCTGCTCCACTCCCACCCCTCCTTGGACCTTTCCCCCTGCTCCGAACCCGCTTCCCTTCCAGCCAGACCCTCCCACCTCCGAAGGCGCTTGGGAGCAGCAGGGCCACCTGGGTGACGTTGCTGAAGGGTCCCAGCAGGATCTATTTACCAGCCGCTCCTTGCAAGATGGAAACAGAAGCATCGTCAGAAACTCCAGGCTTAAACTCAGCAGGTGGGAGAAGGGAGCGTGAGCGCCCCGGGGCAGCTCAGCTGCGTGTCCATGGCCGTGGCTGGTTGGTTTGTGCCCCACGTGGGCGGCAGAGGATGTCTGACCCATCCAGGCCCTGCTGGCCGCTGCCAGGAGGTTCCTAAGCGCCGGGGGAGGCCGCCCCTGCTGCAGGGTGGTCGGGTCCTCTCCAAGCCTTGGTCAACTCAGCGATGCTGACCGTGGTCCACACAGAAACAGTGGCCTTGCAGCAGCAGCAAGTGGCTTTTGTGCTGGTGCTGGGTGGCTGCAGACCCCTCTCCTTGCCCAAACCAGCACCGCGGTGGCACAAGTGCTGCCGTGGCAGGACGGACTCGTTTCAGTCACAGTTTCGTCCCCCGAGTAAAACCCCCTGTAACACCCCCCTGCCTGTGTTGGTAACGGTTGGACTCGAGCAGCCCATTCACTTAATGCCCATGTTCGGGAGCTGCTCCATGTTCCTGCGCCCGGAGGAAGCTCTGAGCACCAGGAGGTGCCTCAAGCTGCTCTCCGAGTTCATCGCTGCTCCCAGGAGCATCCACACAAGCCCTTGCAGGAGGGAGACCTCACAGGGAAATGTCCATCCCCATCCCCAAAACACCAACCCCTTTCCATCTCTGCTGCATAACCAAGGGCAGGAGATGAGGAGAGCAGTACGATCTGGTGCCATAAACCAACTTCATCCTCATGCAGCATTTCCTGCCTTCCTGAAGGGATTCAGGCGGCCCGAGGAGGTTTCATGTTTATTTATGGCACGAGTTTTCCAGTGCACCCAAACCAGGAAGCCGGTACCGTGTGCGTGGCCGAGAGCTTCCCATGGCCCATAATGAACCTCACCAGGACCCTCCTCCATGCATCTCATCCTGCGAAACCAAAGGATGGTTCCATCTGACAGAAGGCAACAGCCCCAGGTACCGGGAAACACGGAATGGGACAGGGCAGGGGAGGAAGGAGCCCTGGGAACAACGGGCCACGGCAGCGACGCCTCTCGCCGTCACCTCCAAGGAACGAGAGCCCCCCGAGCGCCGTCACCGCCGGGGGCATCGCCCCCCGGAGCGGGAAGCTCCTGCGGGAGGGGCCGGGATCTGGTGCCTTCCCGGAGCAGCTGAATTCCCAGCAAGGACGAGAACAGCCCTCCCAGGTCTGGGAGCAGGGAGACTCCTCCTGCCTCGCGGGGCCATCGCCGCAGGAGCCCAGGGCCCAGGACGAGAGCCCAGAGCCCAGGACCGTGCAGGTCCCTCCAGGCGACGGGAGGCACCTCTCGCTCCCTGGGTACGTGGGATTCATTCCCATCGCTCCGGCAGGACAGGTTCCAGTGGCTCCTATCAGTTTAATGACCACTTACAGGATTAGTACAAGGGAGATGCCCAGCACAGGGTGGAGCAGGCAGCTGCTTCCCAAGCCCTCTGCTCATTAGCTTAATTGAAATATATATTATTACATATATATGCAATTAGATACATGTAACATGTGTGTATGCATATATGATAGTCATATGCATGCATAAATAATCATGTTAAAACTGGCTGCTCCTGGGAACAGGAGGACAATGAGCTTGGCCAGATGGGGCCCTGGGCCAGTCCCACCAACCTCCACCTCAAGCCCTGAAGACCAAGGGGCTGGGGTATCTTTTTCCCACCCTTCTTCTTCTTTAAAGTGTCACAAACATTTTTCCTAAGTGCCGGGGGCCTTGGGTTCAGTTACGGGAAAGCAGGAAGGAAGGAGCCTCTTCAGGGACCGGGGTTTGTTCTCTGCCCCGGATCATGAGCACGGAGCGTTTCCACCTCCCACTCGCAGCCCAGTGGTTGGGGAGCCAAGGTCCCAGCTCAGACCACAGCGTGGGGCTGTCGACATTCACTCCCTTGGCCGATTCCTTCCCCAGCTGTTTCCTACTCACCTGCAAGCGCCTCCAAAGGGCGGGAAGAGCCCGGGGCCGAACATTCCCAACAGCGACGCTCTCCTCAGGCAGGGCAGAGCGGCCGCTGCCCCGGGTCGGGCTCGGGGCCTTCACCCCAACCTCTCCTTAGAAAAACAGCCCCGTAAAACCGTTCCCAAAGGTCCAACCCAGCCTCGTGTAACACACCATGCTGGTGCAAACCAAGCACAGCTAACGCTTAAGGAGAGAGGGATTTGATTTCTGTGCAGGGAGTGGGTTTGGATAAACTGAACACTAGGTCAGAACTGCAAAAATCCCCACATAAGAAATAAGGAAAAGGGAATTAGCAGCAGCACAAAGGCTGGGTCCTTGTGGCCCACGGGCACCGTGGGACTGCACCCAGGGCTGCAGTCTGGACCTGCACAGTCGCAGCCTCCGCTTCCCTACAGAAATTCCCAGTTCTGCAGGAACAGAAGGAATTCCGCAGGAATCCAGAGAAATGGAGCCCCAGGGAGCACCCCGAAGGGCTCCCCGCGGGGAGGTGACGCTCGCGGACTTACGGAGGCGGCCTCTCAATGACAACACTTTATTGCAGCATTGGCAAAGGTCAGAGTTCTGAAGCTGGTGAAGATCGGGCGGCATTTCCCTATGAAATGTTACAATTTTACACGTCTCTTCCTACATGCAGAAACCAAAACCAGTGGTAAAAAGAATTTTAAAAGAGCTAGGAGAGAAAAAAAAAAAAAAAGAAATAAGAATTAGTAACATACAGATGAGCTCCTTAACTGAATGAGCTACCTCTACGTGAACGCAAACAAAAACCTATGCTAATAAATAACAGATTGTCAGAAACAGACCAAGAAACCTCATTTCTACTTAGAAAAAAAAGAAAAGAATTCTACTTGTTTCCAGACTCATTTAAATCTTTCTTTAAAACTTTGTTTCAATAGACACAGAGGCTCATCAACCCACGAAGATCAACACAGCACGTGGATCCGCTCCCCGCCGTCCTCCTCACGCCGACTGGCACGTTTTGGTTTTCAATGGTACTTACAATGGGCTCCGTTTTATCCCTGGTCTTAGGCTGGTGTCAGGCTGCTCTAAGCAATAGGGCTCAACACCCTGTGCTGATCAACTCCACAGCTGGTTTTGCACCTTTGCAGGCGTTTTACCTCCTTGGCTCTCCGTTTTTCCATCCCTCCCCACCCCAACCCCCTCCTTCTTGCTCATCTTCTAGGAGAAAAAACAGTTATTCCTTAAGCAGAAACTCTCTCTCCGAGGAGAATCTGATGGTTGGAAACGTTTTATGTTGCCGTCCTCCACGTCAGGGTTTTCTGTTGGATTTTACTGGTTGCTCTAGACGTTTCTGCCGCAGATTGGGAGCCCCCACGAGCGTCCCCGCTGCCCCATGCAGTGACCGGCGTCGCGTTGAGGACTCGGCTCCCCCGGCACCGAGGGCCTCTCCCCTTCCCGCGTCATCCATCCTCCTTCCGAGGGGATCCTAGTTTTCGCTGTCGGTCAAGTTAACCCTCCCATTCACGTCCCTCCTGCCTCATGAGAAGATTAACCCTCACGCCGTCCCCGTAGCAAAATGCTTCTGTGTGTGTGTGTGTGTGTGTGTGTCGAGTTTAGGTTTGGGTAGGCCATGCCTGGAAGCTCCCGCGCGTCCCGCGTGGCGGCTCTCGGTGAGGGGGGAAGAGAGGCGGCCGCTGGCGCCGCGCGGCCCCGGCCCACGGATCGGGGCTGATCGCTCCACACGGACAGGCTGAGATGCGGCCGCTGCTCATTCAATTGCTGGAGGACTCCACTATCCACAACGTCAGATCCGGGACCCAACGAGGCGACGTTTGCCGCGGGCTCAGCGTCTCCTGCCACGGGAAGCACAAGAGAAAGGGGTTAACGCGACGCGGCCCCACATCGAGGGGCTCGAGGAGCCCCAACGAGAAACTCAACCACTGCAGCCTCCGGTTTAAGGCCCCCTGCTTCAGCTCTACGGGCCTTAAGGACACTGCAAGCCTCAGCTTAAGCCTAAACTCTAACCCTAACCCCTAACCAAGAGGCAGCGCCAGAGCCACTCTCTCCTCCTCAGCACCTAAAGCAGTTCAAGCACTTCCACCTTCTCCCAGGAGAGATGCTGACTACCTGAAGAACACAAGTAGCTCGTGCCTTAGGCAAAATTCGGGTTATTTCCGAGGGTTTTCCTTTTTCTGCAAGTTTTGTTAATGCTCAGAGGTATTTCAGAAGGCAAGAAAGGACCTTCTAGAGTCAGCTTTGTTGAGTAGGACATTTTTAGAGACAGCAGCTCCACTAAAACCTCTAACAATCCCTTGCACATGGAGAACAGCTCTATACAGGGAAAAAAATTACATTCATATTTTGTAAGAAAAACGTGCATTGAGCCATCACACCAATTTGCAGAAGTGTGATATAAAAAGCAGTAAGGAAATCTCAAAGCTACACTAATCTAGTGGCACCAACATTAGCAGGGCTGTCAGGGACTCTATCTGGGTTGTTTTCACTTGAATTCTAGACTGTAAATTAAATTTTAGGGCTAGAAACCAAAGTATAAATTAGTCAGTGTTTACAGTCCTAAGGGATCACTTGGGCTACACAGGCTCTTTCACCACATGGACAAAGTAGGCAGGGCTCTATACATCGGTGCACATACCTCAGATTTGTCAAATAAGGTAAGAGTGGTGAATTACTGTAAAAAGTCATCCATAAATATGATCATCTGTCTCTTTTAAATATACTATGGATTTTTGTCAGGAAATGCTGGGCTGCTGGAGGCCTGGAGCTTCAGCTGAGGGATCTGCTTCCATTTTCCCGATGGGTTTTTACCTGTGTTTCAGCATTGGGCAATATCAGCTCCCACTTCCTTGCGGGACACAGAACATCAAAAGCAGCGGCCGGAGGGTTGCAAAGCAAGAACTTTAATTCTCATACACTTAGAAACCCGAAACTGAACTAGCAGAATGCTAAAACGGAGCAACTTGAACCACCAGTGAGTTACAGAACAGGGGCTTTTACCCCTCCATCTGCCCTTAAAACAACGTTACCTGCTGATTTGGAGGAATGGAGCAAGGTTAGGCCTGGCCAAATGTGTCTAACTTAGCAAAAACTGCTCCCATCCAAAGCAGCAGCTGCCACAACACGGTGGTGGCCGCTAAGGCAGTAAATTGTGTTTCAAAGGATACGGGCAAGGTGCTGCTGGTAAAAACCACAACCTAGCAGCGGTATTTTGAAAAACACATTGTGCATGAGGGGTCTCCCTTAACTAACACAGCACAAAATCCCTGAGTTTTATCGTTTAGAAGTGAGTCATGACAAAAAACAGGTTTTAGACGAGGAAAAGCTGGGCCTACGCTGCCGGCACCACCGCAGCACTTTGGCAGCAGGGAGGAGAAAAAGAAGAACTGACCCTCCTGCCACTCGGTGAAAAAGAAATTAGCCCAAACCTGCACTGGGCGAGAGGGGAACAGTAATTACATATGTACATAATTATAAATGCCTTAAATGGAATGTGCCAAATGGACCAAACCTCTGAACTTGCTCCCCAACCTCCCTCCCTACCAACCACCCCATTGCTGAAGTATTTAACTCCAATACATTTCACCCACTACAGTAACTGAACCATGTCTGCCAAAAGAGAACTGGAACTTGGGAAAATACACGGAAATATGTCCAGGGACTGCCCGGGACAGGCTACAAAGCAACAAAGAGTTCATTGCACACACGAGGCTGGGAGACCAAGCAAGACGAAGTCATGACTCAGAAATGGAGATGTGTCCTGGGCTGCATCTCTGGCTTATGAAACTGAGTCCTTCCTGCATACTGGTGGCAATATCGCAAGGGAATTCTTCTACTTTCTTAACATGGGAGATGTTCAGGGCGAAGTTACAGTCTCCTGAAGCCCTTTAAGGCCTCCACCAACCCACAAACGCTCTTTACGTCTCAGGAGCCTCTTATTTCTCGTCGCGGGCCGGGCGCCTTCCTCCTCCAGACACCTCCTCTCCCAACTCGCTGCTTCGCTCGCCACGACTAAGCTCAGCTCCGCTGCTGTCTGCTCCCTTTCTCTCTCCTAATCACATCAAAGAAAAACAGGGGCGTGAAACAGAAGCACAGCAAACACCTCAAGTGCATGTTTTTCTGTTCTAGATACAGGCCTTTTCCGCAGAAGGGTTTCTTGCTGGCGTGTTACTTTGCAGAATACATTTTCCTGCTTCCTTGCATGAGCTCTAGGGGAAGGGAAGGGCGTTTCCCTGGATAGCAGAGAACCAGGGAGCATCCAAAGCTCCGACTCCTGCTCCAGACTCCCTGCATGGGCAGCGCAGGAGACTGATCGTTGCCTTCAGTTGTCCCCCAGACCAGCCCTGGGCAGTAAATACCACACAGGCATTTGTGGAGGCTGCAGGTAAGGAACATGCTGCAGAGAGCACTAACTTACAGGCTGGGAAGTTTAAACTCCAGGTCCTCTTGTGCTGTTAAGTGCCAGCTCGGGTCTTGTCGGGTCTATGAGCCTGGACAAGCGCTTTGAAGGCACAGGGAAGCATTAAGTGAAGTGACATCTCACCCTGCTGGAGTCCTTGGTGACCAGAGCACTGAATATTTCATGACACTGACCACAGACACACTGCAGCTTAACGTGGAGGGCAGAGAAACGTCAGGAATTACAAGTGTTTGCAGTCTGAATAGAGGGACAAAACTGGAAGCGTTAGGCTGCAGGATGTCAGGCTCTTTATTTATATCCATTTTATTTTATGTCTGTATGAGAAGAGCAACACTGGATTTTAATTAATGGGTATCAATTTACCTGTGTAAAAATGCACTCTGCGGACCAGTCGTATTTCTCGGTTGTGTTTCTGGACTACTGAAAGTCTGAGGTGCCCTGGACATTTTCTGCATCCTGGTTAGTAACTTTTGTGCTGCAAATTTCCCAGATTCAGAGCATCCAGAAAACTGAGACCAGCCTAAGCCTATGGGTTTTACGCTGTGTGAATTTTATACTCTTCAAGCCCTAACATACTCTAAAATAAAGCTGAACCAAAACCACAGTAAACAAATCAGCCCCTATCAAGTAAGTGCTTCAAGGACTGGTGGTTCCCAAAGGGCCACGAAACTGCAATTCTGAGCATACAAGTACATTTAAGCATCTTTTTCTAAAAAATAAAATATTTCTGATGAATGATTATGCTCATAAATCTAATTCTGCCTTGTTTTCCATCTAAATTATTATTGTCCTGGGTGCAGTGAGGGTGCCCACAAGCAGCGCAGAGCTAAAGCCTCAGTCCCTCTCCCATCCCATCCCAGTTCAACTGCACTGGAGGCTGCTGAAGAAGGAGCAGAATTTGAAAAAGAAAAATGAAAATCATCGGTTTCCTTCCCTTCAAAGACCTGAAAAAAAGAGGTTCCTGCTTCTCTGCCAGAGCCCAATTTTGTGAATGCTCTGAGGCCCCAACCTTTTTATTTATTTATTTATTTATTTTTGAAAAACAGGCAAGAGGTGGATGGGAATGAGAAGCAAATAGAGGTTTTTAAAAGCAGCAGGAAAAAAATCAAGGAATAGGCCTGACATTTTGCAAAAGGACCTTGTGGCACCAGCCAAGAGCAGGTGATGGGTCAGGGACGGTCAGATGGACTCAGGCTGAAATTGGAGTTACCAGTATTTCAATAATCATTGAAAAGAATTAAATGAGATGAATGCTGAACATATTAACTGTACAACGAGTGGCAGTTAAAGCGGTCTTGCCCTGCAGCAGAAGCAGGAAATCTGGCTGCTAAATGCACATCTTCCTTATTACCCAGGCTTTGATTTTTCAGCATTACTAAATCACCATCAGGAGAATATTTGCTAATAAAATCTTCGCATCCTGTTATTACCTTTATGCTTCATTTTTCTTTAGTAAATGGGTTAAAGAGAAGGAAGATTCAGACACGAACAGCTCTGAAATTACCCAGGAACCCGAACGTGACTTCGGAAGCCTCCGTCCTACATGGAAAATGATTTGAGGTTTCCTTCAAGCACCTCATCCTGGAGCCTTCTGGTGCAGAACCTTCTTTCCAGGGTTTCAGAGCAGAGTCAGTCTTGCAGTTACTGCTTTTAACAGAGCCTGGACTTCAATGCGGGGAAACTCCTCGGTAAAGCCTGCTCCTCTGTGCTCAAACTGCATAAAATGTGGTCATTTATATTTAATAATCAAGCCATTTAACGGATCCTGGCACTCTTCAAACAAAAGCAAGGGGAAGGAGCTCTAGACCTACACAGGAACCTCTGCACAATGATTCTGCCACCAAGCCAAAAAAGCCAAAAGTGACTTTTGCAAAGTCTGTATTTCCAGAAGGCAGCAGGTTAACAGTCTGATAACCAAAGTCCTCTTTTATTAATACATATCTGCTAGAGAGCAGGATGCAAGAGAGATTTCCTGCTGCCTTCCCCCTCTGCTTCTAATGGAGTCGCAGCCCATTTGCTTTAAGATCAGTGTCAGGTTTAGCTGAGGCCCTCAAAGATTCCTCTGCTTGCAGGACAAGCAGGTCTTAAAACCAGGGGCTGCATAAACAGGCACTTACAAAGGCAGTGCAAGAAGCTCTAAATTGGGGGGCAGCACTTTGGGCTGAACAAGTCTGAAACCTGATAACAATCCATAAATCTCCCTGCATTTCAGCATCGTGGAAACGCTTAGTAAGGGACAAAACTCTGCGGTGTTTAAGGGAGCTGCGTTACAGGAACAGCCACTGATTCCATCTTCCTTTTACTTTGGTTTTATCCTAACTGAAGGAGCTGCCAAATTTGCTTCTTTTTGTGAAAATTCAACTCGTAAAAACTGCCAGGACCCTGACAGAGCAAAGCAGAACCACTGGAAAAAAATCAGGTTGGAAAGACCCTCTGGCAGCGCAAATTCCTGACAGAAAACAGGGTTAAGAGCAAAGTTGCATCAGGTTGTTCAAGACCAGAAACTCCCTCAACGGCGCTGCCTTTACTTGACATCTGAATCATCCTTTTTGAAGGTAGACTTGGATACACTTGCTAAAACATTTGATATTTAGGCCACATTTACTAATACCAAAGGTGGGAGACTAAACCCGTTTCCTTACGCTCTTAAGGCTACCTAGAGCCCAAGAAAGTCCCATGCAAAGAAAGTCCCATGGGGCCCAAGAAAGGCCCCATGCAAACAGTGACTTGGGGAAGCGGCCGGGCTGTGGCTCCCAGGCGGGAGGTTTCCTGCCTGGAGCCATCCCTCACCTCTGGGAATCCAGAACAAAGGCTTACGTGCCCTAAAGAAAGCAGTAGACATCATTGTTTCCAATAATACTAAAATTACTTAGCTTTGAGTCACTGTTCCAGGAAACTAACCTACGTTCCTATAGGAGGAAGGAGCCCAAAGCATCTCACTCAACACAAGTGATAAAATCTAAGGTTATGCAGATGACTTCTGAAGTGAACTGAAGTGAACTTAGATGACTAAAGTGAACGCTTCCTGAAGGAGCTACCCAAAACCAGAGCTCCTAGGAGGAAGATCCAGCTCACAGCAAATATGAAACTATTCTGGTGTCCTCCATGGTGCCCTCCTTGGCAAGGAGGGACCTGAGCAGAGATGATGAGAGCTTGTCCCTCAAAGTCAGGGCACAATCCTCAGCAAATGCCCTAAACCAGAGCTGGTGCCATGTTAACCACCATGCAACCTCCTGTTGGTGGCCAGTGACGGGCAGCAGAGCCCTTGGTGGATCCAACTCCACGTGAAGCTTCAATAGGCGGCGGAGCCTTTGCTTGACCCAACCCAGAGCCTTTGCTTGACCCAACCCAGAGCCTATGCTTGACCAACTCCTCATGAAGCTCTGATGGGTGGCAGAGCCTTTGAGGCTCTTCCCACCAGAAGCAATTTCATGGAGGTTACTGGGGGCCTAGGCAGCTCCATCAACAGGGCCCGGGTGTTTGGGCCACACAACAAACTCAAGACGCCCAGGACAGGCCGCCTTGCAGCCGCTCTGAGGAGCTTAGAGATTAGCAGGGACAAAGAGCAAATTACATAACAGGCAACGAGAGCAGGACCGTGAGGAGCAGCAAACATTGCTGAGCTGTTCTCCAGCCCCTGGGACCGTGAGGAGCAGCAAACACTGCTGAGCTGGTCTCCAGCCCCTGCCT
>JAVCKT010026738.1:58077-87926 GCA_032273925.1 Rhynchotus rufescens | reverse complement strand
CTCTTAGATGAGCAAGGCCATTAGTGCACTAGCATGTGTAAGTGTAGGGAATGTTTTGTCAAGGATATTCAAATAAGAAAAACTTTTTTTTTTTCCTCACCTATTTTACTGCTATTCTGTTCTTTGGGAATGCTAGTCCTGCAAGTCCTTGGCACCCTTTCCTGATATGTTTGTCTTCATTGCTGTAGCTTTTATAGAATCACAGAATAATTCAGAATGGAATGGGCCTCTGGAGGCCTCCAGGCTAAATGTAATATGTGGGAGAGTGGAACCACCTATCTAAAATGAATTGCCCCTATGTGGCCTGTGGGCACTGAGCAACTGTTTCTTCTTTGCAGCCTGTTAAATCGGAGTTTCCAATTAACATGGAAAACCTGCATCTGAACGATAGCAGTGGGCAGTCCTACGGATACGTGCTCTACGAGACGGTCATATTTGGGGGTGGACATCTGCATTCAAAGGACCATATTCGGGACCGAGCACAGGTGAGGCACACGAGATAACCATGACTGACTTCACACAAATGTCAGTGCTTGGTCTTGGCAACCAGGCAGGCAATGGGCTAGCTATGGACTAAAATGGATCGTTTTCTTATATCAGAACTGTGATTCTCTCTTTCAGTTCATAACTAAACCCAAACCTTTATAATTTGTAAATCTGGGCTTGAAGTTCAGGTCTTCCTAAAGCTTAAAGCATCTTTAAATGTCACAGTATTGAATGTTCTGGGAAATGTGGTTTGGGAGTTTTTCTCCCACATATATTGACCTTGAGTTCTCATCCCAAGCTCTGGTAGTTTCCTCCCGAAAGAGAGTTCCAGTAACCTGCATAGCACAGGATATGGGTCTGACTGATGCGAAATTGCTCTGCTTTCTTGTGCTTTGCTCTGCAGGTGTTTGTGAACACCATGTATGTTGGTGAGCTGGATTATAACACAGTGGAGCTCTCCCTTCCGGAAGGACAGGTAACTAACTGGAAAGCGCTCATGGCAGTGGGAATATTCCCATATTCTGTGGATAAACAAGAACCAAGAGCTCTATAGAGACATAGCTGTCAAGCAGGCATATTCCACCTGATCCATTTAACTAGCTGCTCCCTTTTTTTACAGGGATTCAGGCAATTAAGACTTCTGGTGGAGAACCGTGGTCGTGTCAATTATGGCCTGGCTTTGAATGAACAGCGGAAAGGTAAGTTCTTCTTTTCTTGGAGCCTCACAGTGTCCCAGATAGATCTCTGAGTTTAAGCCCTGTAGAAATGCCAAGATCCTATTTCAGTGGGGAATTTTGTGCAGAGTATACAGAGTTAAGCATTTGAGTGGACTAATTTCATTTTACTGCAGAGAAGGTGAGTAAACACTCTGTGTTTCTTAGGCAATTTCAGCTGCAGTCTTGCAATTAGGGGGCTGGATTCCCCATGTTCATTTTACTATTAGAAAATTAACTGATCTACTACTTAAAAATAAAATCCATTTATGGGCAGCTAACTAAAAAAGCAACAATAACAACAACAACAAAGAAACATCTGCTGTGTGTGCCAACAATGCTTTCTGCTTGGAGGATGTTTAACAGCTTAGTGAGTTAAAGCAGAGGAGAGAGTGGAGAGGCCAAAGTATAGTAATGTTCTTCCCCTCTCAATCTGGATGAGCTATGGGACCATATGGACTCTAATTCCATAGCAGAATATGGCTGCTTTCCATCTCCTGCTGTTCCTCGTCTTTAAATAGGAAAATCTATCAGCTTTAGCTGCTTTTCAACTCTTCATTACCCACATTGCTCTTGCAGGCTTAATTGGTGACATCTTCTTGAACAAAACCCCCTTGAGGAACTTTAAGATTTACAGTCTGGAGATGAAACCTGGATTCATGAAAAGGTCTGTTTGATTTCTTTAAATTTTCTTCCTCGTTTGAAACTGTTTTGCAAAGGTACAAAATCTAATAGTTCAGTTATCAGAAAGGCATTAGATAAAAGAAGGCAGGCAAACCTCTGCACTGTTAAGTCTCTTTCTGGTCCCTTTGCTCAAAGTAGTACAGAAAATGGCACCACTTTATACCATTATTTAGAGACAAAATATATTCCCACTGTGGAGAGCTTAAGGCTCTCTCATACCTATGTAGCTGGGTTAGATCAGGCAGGTTAAAGTGTGGCTTAGCTGAAGCACGGTGTGCCAACCTACTGAGAGGCTGGAGAAGTTTGGATCTTTCTTGGAATTAGCAGTCTGGCTGCTAGATTTGATAATTGAAACTCACAGGGGAAGGATTAATTCTAGGAAGCTACTAATAGTACATTAACAAGTCCAGATGGCTTCCTCTCTTCCATGCTTTTTAAGTTATTTGCTTTAATTCAAGAAAGACTGAGCTCTGTTGAGCAGAGGTTGCTCAACAAGCCTCTCTTAGTGGATATAAAAAGCCTTACTGAGTGTTTAAAGCACTTCCTTTAGCCTGTGCAGGCCATATACATTTAAACCTTGCACCATGGCATTAGCATTTAGGAAGGATGGGCGCTCCACCAGCCAGCATTAGGCCAAGGTTTTTTACTTAGCTGTGAAGCACTGGAGGTGGTGATAGCCCCATACATCCTTTTTTTTGTAGGAGATTTGCAGTTCACTGATGTGGCAAGTGCAAGATAATGAAGACTGAGACAGGTACCACAGAACAGGTACCTTACGTGGAGGCCAGAGATGCACGAGGTGCTTGTCTGGGCTGTCTCCAGCAGCTAAATAGCCTGTCCCTTTGCAGCAGGGTGAATATTAGCAGCAGCAAATCCCAGTAGGGAGCAACTGCTTGGCGTTTCAGGCATGAAGGGCAACAAGCAGCCCTGCAACACAATGTCTGTCCACTGCTGTGAGCACGGGTGTGAAATGCAGTGTCCCCTGGGGCTTCCCTGCTCTTAGCTGTGTTGGTCATTCCCTTGCAGCCTGCGACATGTTGCGGGATGGAGTGCAGTCCCAGACTACTTTGTTGGTCCAGCCTTTTTTCGCGGGAGGCTGTGGATAGAGCATCAGCCACAGGATACTTTCTTGAAGCTACAGGCAAGTCCTTTTCCTTTTCTCTCACATTCTTCTGGGAATGCAATGTTTTTAAAGCAAAGACATCTCCTCCTGTACATCCAGAGCCTAGCAAGATCCCCAGTACCTGACTGAAGCCTCTAGGTCCTGCTGCAGCTGTACAGTTAAAATTGCGTTAGTGCTGCCATCTGCAAATGCGAAGGTTTAAAATCTTTCTCAGCAGAAGAGCAGTTTTGCTCACTTGGGTCTGCAGCAGGTGGCCTGAAATAATGCAAGTGTGAAAGTAGAGTTAATTTCCTGTGGGGATCCTAACGAGGTAATACAGCTGCATCACTAATTTTGTGTACTGTCCTGATTCTAGGGCTGGGAAAAAGGAGTTGTGTTTGTCAACAGTCGGAACTTAGGTCGCTACTGGAAAATTGGACCTCAGGAAACGCTCTACCTTCCTGCCCCCTGGTTATGGAAAGGGAGCAATGAGGTAAGAGGCTTAGGTAATTCTTTTATTTTGTTTTGTTTTGTTTTTCCTCTAATGTTTGTTTGCGCATCTCAAAAAACATAGAAGTGTCCTGCACATTAACTGCACATCTTCAGCTGAAAATCAACTTAAAAGCAAAGAAAAGGAGAGCGTTAACCCCCAAGCTGTGTGAAAGACAGGGAAGGTGCTGTTCTCAGGCTGAGGATGGCTCTATCCACAAGGATGCCAGCTAAACTTCAAAGCACAGCATCAAGTTCAAAACCAAGACTAACCTGATTTGATGCTAATCCATTTTATGCGTCATGCAGTATTGTAGCATTATAATAACTGTTCAGGCTCATATCGACTGATCTCTTTAAATGATGCTCCCTTCCCCTGCTACCCTCATGTGCCATTTCCCCCTAGAAATTCAAGCCTAGGAACTCAAATCTTTCTCTTCCACAGATCATTATTTTTGAAGAGCGAACGGCAGGACGGATAATACAGTCTGTTGACATACCTTATTTAGGAAGGACCCAGTATGTGGACTGATGAGAGCTTCTTTTCCATGTTTGGTTCATCTTGGATGTTCGTGGTTGCATGCCTGGGGACAAAATGGCCCAGGGACTTGGGCACGATAGTTTCCACTAGACCCAGGTAAAGGATTTGCCCTTTGGCAGTAAGTTCAGGAAAGAGAGAACCGGCCCCCGGGAAGCAGAGTCTGTTGATGGATGGTGGAAGCTCTTCTCCCTGCACTACAGAGCCTGGATGGCTGCACATGTTGCTGACAGCCCAGTGACTGTGGGGGAGAAAAAGGTGCTGGAGGCAGGAGAGAGAGAAGGAATGGGAGCCATCTGCACGGGAGACTGAGCCCAGCTTTCCAGTGACTTTATCAATGTGTTACTACTGGCCTCTTCCTTTTTATAATTAGACAGGGAGAAAATAGGGGGTGAACATGTGAGTAGCCAGGTGTGGAAAACCATTTTGTTGTGCTTCCAGGCAGAATTAAACAGCTTGCTCTGCAAAGAGGCCATTATTTGTTCACTTGTTGGAAGCCAGCGTGGATGGCAAGTGAGTTAACTTCAAAGGTTTTTTTCCACTGAGTTTTAATACGGAGGTTGTCTCTGTCTCAGAAAGGAATAATAAAAAAAAGTTCTATAAAGTCAACTGTGTTTTGTCCTTTGTCAGAAGACAAAGCAGAACTATAACATTCTGCTCAGGTCGGGCTGGAGGGAGAACTTTAAAGAGGAGGTGCAGGAGGGAAAAAGAACTGGTTAGTCTTCAAGTCTTCCTTTACCTCATGTCATTTTAAAGCACTCCGAGATGAAATTCCCCTTTGTAAATGACCAGAGATCAGTTTTTTGGCTAATGGAGTTGCACGGGATTCTGGCTCTTAGAAACCATACTTATTTTTATTTAACAAATTTAAATACAGTTTATTTAAAACTGAGAACAGACAGCGCAGCTGTAATACACTCCATCCTGGCCAGAGCTGGTCTTGCTAAACCTGTGTGCCTGCTCCCAAGGACCACGCAGCCTCCATGCAAGCTGGAAGGGCCAGGCTTGTGTGACCAGTTCTCTGAGGAGAGC
The DNA here is from genome assembly GCA_032273925.1 of Rhynchotus rufescens. Taxonomy (NCBI): domain Eukaryota; kingdom Metazoa; phylum Chordata; class Aves; order Tinamiformes; family Tinamidae; genus Rhynchotus; species Rhynchotus rufescens. Next base: position 82,882 of record JAVCKT010026738.1, on the reverse strand, counting down.
AGAGCGTATACGCGGGATTGAGTTTTGGACTTGATCCTCTGCATTTTTCTGAAGGTTTTTTCCTTCCAAGGAGGGAAGGTTGCAACCCAGCAGGGACTAGAACTAACATTAGTGGAACTAAACATGCAGCTAGAAGAGGACGTCAGTTGGAAACTATTTGAGTCGCATGAAAACTGTATTCCTTTAGAAGTGTCTCTTTCCACCCCAGGGTCTGCAGACTGAGCTGAACCTGGGGTGCTAGTACAGTAATAGAATAAGTCTGCTCAAATGCAGAGAGCTCCTGCTTTAATACAAGATAATGTGCCTGTTCCCAAAGTGCAGCTGGCGACAAGTAGCATCGAGTGCTTTCTATCCAAGCAGCGTTTCAGCCATTGCCTCTGACAGAACGTTTTGGTAAAGGCTCCATAGCAAGGCTTCCATGATTGGGCCTAAAGAATGCAACACTCCTCCAATGATTTGGAAACACAGTAGGAGAAAATAACTTACCAAAAATGCTTTTTTTTTTTTAAAGATATGAAATAGATTATATCATTTGTCTACGGGGAGACTTCTGCACTGTGAAGCTAACAATCAGTTCTATAGTATTTAGTAATTGTATATGCTAAGGGGTAAAAAAGCTGAGTCTCTTTTCAGAATTATATTTTCCTTTAGCTTAAAGGTAAAATTGTGCTTCAGACCTTTTTGAAAGAATGGGGACAGTGTAGGTTGATCAAAAGCTTAAAACAGCTACAAAGGGGGAGGGAAGATTGTTGTAGAGGGATTGGAGGTGGGGAGAAGGGGTAAATTATACCTTAATTTCTTCCTCAGCAAGTTTGTCAATCTCAAATACTGAGTCAACCAAGGTAGTAGCACCCAGGTTCCTCTTCTGCATTGCTCTGTCATCTGTCTCACTGAGGAGCAAAACACAATTTCATCAGAGAAAACCCCTGCATCAAAGCTCTCTGATCCTTGATGTTATGGACCAGGGAAGAGGCGACTAACGTTCTACTTAGATAGTTTTTCAACCTACCTCAAGCCAGGCGCTGAAGAAACAGAGCACTAAGCACAGGATCCCTCTCTATCCATCAGAATAGATGCTCCAGGCTGGCTTGCACACCACTAGCTCGGTGGCATGGCCCTGAAAAAGGGGCTCAGGCTGAAGGACACATTCTAGTTCAATGTTAAATGCACTTATATCCCCTTTTATCACTTAACCCCTAGCTATAGCAGTTTTTATTTTTTTAAAGCATTGAAATTTGGCTTTATGTAGGAGCACTTTAGAGAAGCCCACACATGAAACAAATTAGAACCAAGATCTGAGCCCGAATGAACTGTTACCATGTATGACCACAGCAACCTCACTGAAAGCCACCTCCAATTATTTAGCCAGTGTGAATAGGGAACCATGTAAAGGTAACTTGATCCAGCAATACAGAGATATGTCAGAACGCCCTCCAAGCCATGAAGCTACTGAAGGGAAAATAGAGGGGGTAGAAAGAGAACAGAAATAGTTAGAGGTTTGTTCTAACCTGCCTTGCTTTTCACCCTCCCCCAAAACCTTCCTGTCCTGTGCAATGCAATAAACACTGATTAAAGGAGGTTTAAAATTAAGGGCTAAGGTGCCATCTCAGAAGGCAGCTGTCCCCTCCATGAACAGAGAGCTGCTTAGGCGGTTGCACACACAGCCACAAGGAACGTGTGTCTCAGGAAAAACAAGTCACCGGGGCCAGCACGCTCCTGCGGGCAATCTCACCCTTGCAATGAGGTCCTGTGAAACCAGCCCCTCAGCCTCGACTGCCGTCGCAGCCTCGACTGGGCCTCCTCCTCGTGCATCATGCCCTGCACGCGCTTCTCCCAGCCGCGCAGCCCCACTGAAGCCGACGTCGGTCCCGTATTTGCTGTGCTTTTTCTCCAGCTCCAGAGCCTCGGGCTCTGCTCAGAGTCCGGGAGGAAGGGGAGGCCGGGCAGTTTATGTATGCTTGTTTTCAGAACGATAAAACTCTTGGAGATCAGGAGAGGTCCTGGCTACCGCTGGCTGGATGCTGTGCAGAGGAGCCGCGCCGGCTGCGCGTGGAGAAATCTCCTGCAAGAGAGATGCAACGAGCGCTCACATCCCCCTCTGCCTCGCTGCCCCCTTGCAAGGCTCCCCAAACCCATCAGCAAACTGGCTAGTGTTGTCCCTTTTTTTATTCCTTCTCATTGCAGCTCAAATGAATTAGTTCATACCTGATGCTGGTCTCTGCTCGGCCATGCGCAGTCAGATTTCCACATTGGGATCTGTGAATCCTTTCTTCCCCTCGTTCACCAGCACAGGCTTTTCGGTCCTCGTGTGCCAGACTAAAATCTAAGGAAACCAAAAGAAGTCATTAGCTGCACCTCTTCACTGCACTAACAAATATTCTTGCCCATTAAATCAATAGTGCAATTTAACCATCTACCCTGGAGCCTAATGGTGCATTCACAGCTCAAAGGAGGTTTGCATAAAACTTCATTTAGCCAGGCTTACTGAAATCCAAAATGCTCAGTGCACAGAAATTACCCATTTTACAGTATACTGTCTTGGGACATTAACCTGCCCCTTCCATGTAGTTATCAACCGTCCTCCTCGAAAGGCTCATCAACCTTTTCACTAATGTAAGCCCGATCCCTCATCGCTGCAGAAGCAAACGCAGGTTTCCCTGCAGATGAAGCTCTCCACCCTGCTTCTTGGGTAGCGCGTTCCTACAGCCTTCCTCTCCTCCCTGCTCCCCTTCACCTGCCTGCACTGGTACTTCCCGCCTTGCGGGGGTTCCCTCGCGTTGCTATGACAATATTCCGCACGTTTCAGCCCCGGATCAAAGCATTTCATGCTCAATCCTTGCTTTTCCGGAAATCGAGGGCAGGCTGCTTGTTGCAGGATGCACCAAGGAATTTTTTCCAGCTTGGGGGTGGGAGGGTGGTGGCGGAGCACAGGATCTGGTGCACGCTCGCAAGCCTCGTTTCCCTTCGGCAGCAGCACGAACCAAGTGTGCGCTCCGGATGGGCAGGGAAGCTCCGTTCTCCCGGGCAGCCTGAATCTGCCAGCTTAGCACAGCATCCCCAACCTTGCCCAGAACCCGCCTAGAACAAATGACCTAAATTCCCCCTGGAATCGCCGCCCCTGGGGCCTAGCAAGGCCACAGATGCGCTCATCATGAAAACAGCCACAGAGGGTAATTGAACAAGGAGGAAAAGCTACAGGGAGGAGAAGCCGCAATATTCCAAGGTCCGCGGCAGCCTCTCATTCGTCCCCCGGCGGCACCCTCCCGCCGCGCGGCCCGGGAGCAGCCGGTACCTTGGTGCAGTTGGCAGCTTTGGGCTCCAGATCGCTGAGGGTGACCAGCTCGCGCAGCAGGCTGCTTTCCTGGTAGCCGCCCTTCACGCCGCGCAGCTTGAAGTAGGCCTGGGAGCGCGCCAGGATGAGCCGGAGGTTCACGGCGAAGCCCGCCATGTCGATAGCGAAGGGCCGGTGCGGGTCGAACACCGTTTTCCAGCCGTACACCTTGCCCGCGGCGTTCACTTTGGGCGACTCGTAGCGCAGGCCGCCCACGAAGGCCACGGGCCACACGGACACCTTCCTGGTGCTGCGCATCTGCAGGACAGAGGGGCACGGTGGGCGCGCGGAAAAGTGGCTGACGTTGGGCTCCAACGCAACGCGCCCGGCCTGCTCCCTGCTGAGGGACACGAAGGGCATCGGAGCTAAAACCAAGAGCTGCCCTGTGTGCCCAGGTCCCTGCTGCGCCGGGATGCACGGCCTCGCGCTGCAAACGGCTGCATTTCCCTTGGGAAAGAGGCAGCGGCGACGGCCACGCTAATGGGCGGCCGTGAAGTTGGTACTAGGAGCAGAGCTACCCAAAATGAGCAAGATTTTGATTTAAGAGCGGCCATCTGCCCGCTGCTCTTTCCAGAGCCGCTCGGGAAGCGCCCGTGCACATCCCGGTGCTGTCCCTACAGAAGGGAGGTAGATGCCTCCGTTCCCTGCGGAGCCGCCAGGAACAGGCAGGATGCACGGGCCCGCTGCAGATGCCCACGCTTGCCGGCGCAGATGGTCTGAATGCCAGCCCGTGTGCCCTCCCTTTGCCAGTGCCCTGTCCCTTTCTGCCGGCAGGCGCAGCCGCGCTCTCTGTTCCTAGCCCGGCTCTTAGATCGGGGATCTCCCAGAGCTAATCTCATCACTGCTAATTACAGCAGACGCGACCAGAAGAGCTCTGGCACTTGCCCTTCTGCATTAAACACATGCGAGCGGCAGCCCCTGCCTGCAGGGAACATCCTCGGCGTTTTGCAGCGCGTTTCATTGCTCCGTGTGACCTTAGCTGCAGCTGCACAGCAAAGAGAGGAGCGTCTCCGAGCCGGGCACACGGGAGACCACGGGCATCCCCCAGAGGCTCCTACCTCCTCAAAGAGCTCCAGGCTGTAGGTGTTGTCGTCGTCGGCGAAATAAACGATGCCGGGCTGGCTGCTGTTCTTGTTGAAGGTCTCTCTGAGCCAGCGCAGCGCCAGGTTCCTCTGCATGGTGCCGCGAGGGATGCGGGGGTCGCGCGTGTCGCCGCGCAGCTTGTAGTTGCGGGGCGTCTCCACGTTGAGGTGCGTGTAGTTGAGGCCGGTGTCGCGCAGCAGCCGCGTGATGAGCGGCGTGCGCCGCTGCGAGTCCTCCACGAGGATCCAGTGCAGGTTGGGCACGTGCAGCAGCGTGTTGGCCAGGCGCGTCAGCTCCGCCTTCTGCACCGGCCGGCTGTAGGTGGGCGTGATAACGTGGATGGTGGGAAGGGTGTCCGACCACGGGGGCGGGCGGGTATAAACGTACTCTGTCCTCACCACCTCCACAATGTCCCGGTCCGACAAGCAGTATTCCTTGGAGTCCAAGCCTGCAGCGAGATCACGCCGGGAGTCACCACCATCATCTGAGCAAGGGCATGAGAGAGAAGAGAAAGCAGCATGGATTGATCCTGCAAGGGGCCCGGCTGGAGCCAGCAGGCTGCTTGCTCCGTGCAGGAGGTCACCCTCGCGGTGCGAGAGGAAAGGAAACAGGCTTGAATAAGTAAGTACACAAATAAATACAGGAATCGGGGACAAACAGCCACGGGAGAAGTTCCTGCTGTCAGAAAGGCAGCAGCAAGCAAGGCCTGAGAGCCCAGGAGAACGCTGCAGCTGCATGTTCAGCATGAGCAGCTCCTGCAAGCACCCAGAAGAGACCGGCTTGCACAACTACTGGATCTAGAACGTGAATTAGCAGCAAGGATTCAGGATCTTCCAGCCCTAAGGACTGGTTCAGCACTTTGGGACCATACTGACTCTGCACTGAGGCACTGGGGCACCTGGATTGGGAAGTGGTTGAATAACTGGTGCAAAATACCAGGCTGGTGAAGCTCCCTCAGCAGCACAGAGTGTCCAAGATACCCCAGCACCCCGCTGTCCTCCACATACATATATATATATATGTATATAAAACCTATCTGCATTACACAGCGCAGCTGTGTGAAAGCACCAGACACTGGAAGGAAATCAAAACCAAAACTGTGAAATGCATTGGACACGGACACAAACGCAATTAGCCAGGATGGTGCTTGACTGGGACGCCAAAATTGTTTGCAGTCCCCTGCAGGTCAGGCTCTCAGCTGTAAATCCTGGCGTGCGTACCCACTGTGCTCACACTGCATAGATGCACATCTTGTTTTCAGCACCTGCTTTCAAAGAGCCCCAGAAATGTATTAGAGGTGCAAAAGCATTTATCCTGAGAGCTCTCGGGCTGGTCTCTATCACCACTTGGTTTCCACTGAGGCTTCATAGAGGCACAGGCTGAGAAAGTGTCTTACCGGGGTCATCAGCAAGTTCAGGACTGAGCCAGCGCGCAGCAGTCTCTGTGCTGTCACTTCAAAGTCTGGGGTCATTCGCAAAAACAGCTCTTGGCTTTCAGGGCACCAAGTCAAACTCCTGACCTTTTTCACTGCATATTCTGCGTGCTCTTTCAAGCCCAACTCTGGAGTCCATCCTCTGAAACAATGTCCAGTTTCCAGAGGGGATCACAGTCACCTTTTCCCAAAGCCTTGGGGGTGACTGTCAGTCAAGAGACCTCCAAGGGAAAGACAGAACTGCTCGGAACCATTGCTGAACTTTAAACACTTGAAAACGCACATCACACCATTCGGTGAAAGGAGAAGCAGCAGCAGAGGATGAGGGTGAATGTTAAAAGGAAAAGGGAAGAGCAAGAGTCCAGGGAAAGGGAAAAGAAGAGACCTTCTTCCGAGCTGGCAAGCTCCTCAGGCTGAGCCACCTGCCTTGGTACTCGGCAGGCTATGGGCCACAGTCCTATTGGTACTTGTGCAATGGGTATGCTGGAAGCTGACCTGCTCCGAGCGTGTTAACTCCATCAGGTAGGGTGCTGGTGCTTGCTGCATGCCTTCCCCTTCAAGCCCAAGCGACTTTCCTGCTGCCACTTGGAAAATGCTCTTTGCCTTGACTCTCACAGAGGAGCTGTCTTAAGCGGCAGCTTTGCTTCCTCTGCTCTCCTTATGTCAGCCTTCCTACCGGGCTGACTTCTTTGCAGCACGCTGCACAAGCCTGCAGCAATGGGCTCCTCTCTCATGGATCAGCAGGGAACAAGGAGAAGCATCTTCCTTCAGTGCTCTCCCCAATGATGCTGGATTTAGGCCCTGAAGGGCTCTCCAAAGGCAGTGACTATGTGCCATGGCTTGGAGGGTGACTTCTCCAAAGAACCCTACAAGCCCTGGGCTGTTCCTACAGCAGAAGTGGGGAGCCCTCTGCATGAGCGTGGGCTGGGAGCTGAGATGAGCATGGCTGCTATGGAGAAATGAAATGAGAGAGGAGATGAGGGCGAGGGAGGGATGCGCAGATTTGGCATGGGCTGGTTTGTTTTCTCTCACCCTTGTGCACTGCAAGTAGTGGAGCAATGGTGCTCTGGTGCCAGACGGTGATTAGCAGTGTCCAGGGCAGAACTATCAGCACGATAGCCAGGATGTCCCGTCTCTTCGGCATCTCCAAGACTGACTGGACCCACAGCTCCTCATTACCTGACAGTGAAAACCCCAGAGACAGAACAGCAGAGCACATGGAGAAAAGAAATAAATGGGCAAGAAGGAACAAGGACAGCGAGAGAGAGAACGCGAGAGAGGGAGAGAGCAGCGAAGGCGACACGACTCGTAGGTCTTACCAGTGCTTACAACCCACCCATTGCAGAAGCAGGTTTGGAGGGGCCTCGGCTGTTGGGACCGGGAGAAGGAGGGCACCTTCACACGATGCTGCCGGAGCAGCCCTTGGGAGCCTCAGGGATCCGTTTGGAAGGCAGCCTGCAACACAAAGCAAGGGGGAATGAGCACAGGAAAGTGCCAATGAGCTGCTCCATGGCTCACAAATCCTCCTCCGAAGGGACAGGGTGAACAGCCTCAGAAGGGGCTCCCCACCCTGCAGCAGAGGTGTTTAGTGCTTGTTTGGCCCCTATGAGAAGAGGCTGCTCCGGTGCTCTCGGGGATGTGGCTCCTGTAAATCTGCACCTCTGTGTGTCATTCCTGAGTGTAACCCCCAGCTCTGCCCATCCTGACAGCACCTCTAACGCAGCAAATTTCAGCTCTGGCTTCCAGGGGCCTGTTTGGATTCATTTCTTCTATCTCAGGCGAGTTGCAACCGGAGTATATTAAACTGCCACAATGGCTTAGTTTGATTCAATACAAGCACATACAAGATTTAAACAGCCTGTATTTTATCCGAGCATCTTGGCAAGGACTGTACATCACTTAGCAGGCCGGTGCAGAGCGGAGGGCTTGCGAACACGGGTAGCAGTTTAGCAGCACCGCTCCCCTGTGGGGAATGCATTAGCCTGGAGCGCTGCATTGCAGCCGGGAGAGCGGGAATAAGGCACGGAGACCTGCCATGGGGCACCCAGGAGAGCACCCAGCTCCTGCACAGCACCGTCTCCCATTCACCCCACTGCCACGGGCTGGGAAACATCGTTTTGCCCGGCTTTAATCAGAGGGGAGCTCCTGAGCCTGGCCTGGACCTGAGCTGCATGCAGCTGCTGCATTGCAAATGCTGCTCCCGAGGCCCTCGAGACTTGCTGTTTCTTGCTGAGCAGGGCAGCCGTGGAGCCACGCAGCTTCAGAGCCCTGGCCAGGCCAGCACAAGGTACAGCTCGTGCGTGTGAAACGTCTCCTGGAATGAAACGTCTCTTCCATTTTTCAGAGCTATGGAAAGCAGCCCCATCCAGGGAAAATGAACGACAGAGGAAGAGTTGGGCTTGTTCCAGTAAAAATCAACCCTCTGCTGCATCCCAGTCCGTCTCTTAGGGCCAGAGAGATCCTGCTGGCCAAGCACAGCCAGAGTACATGCAGGAAAGAGCATCTGGCCTCATCCTTGTGGTCCCTGAAGAGCCTGAACGGAGGCCACGAGCACTGCTATCCTTTCCAACCCTGCTGCAAAGCCAGAACATGCCCTTCAAGCACCCCTGCAGGGCAGAATCGCAAGGGGCAGCTCTGAAAGCTGCAGCCCTTGCCTAGTAAAGCATCTTCACTGCAAATGCACCACTGGAAAGGCGGTGGGAGGAAAAGGCACCCTAAAGGAGCTGCTCAGAGTCAGCTCACAGCAGCTGGTGGGCTGCCCCGGTGGGCTGGCATGCATCAAATGCCCTGTTTGTCAAGGATAACTTCCCCTGGATCCAGTGCTCTTACCTGGAGGATGCCCTTTTCCTGCCTCCTGCCAATCCAGCCTCCAATCGCCCGCATCCTCCCAGCAGACAGGCTGGCCTTCATCTGACAGAACCGGCACCCTGGGATGGGATGCTGCACTGATTTCCATCCCATCAACACAAAGGAAAATGAGCAGCCTCCAACGATTTGTGCATTGCTCTTCAGCATCGATTCCTTTTAATTTGCTACAGAGCATTTAGCAGCTCCCTGGTCAATCATCTGTCACTCTGGTGACAGTCGGGGACACACGTGGAGCCCGGGCTGCAGCATGAGCCACAAGGCGCCTGCTGCCACCCCTGGGCATCCCGAGCTGCCCGCGGGCATCCGCAGCTCCACCGCACACCGACCATTCCCAAAGCCCTTGGATGTGCTCATGATCCCGGGCAGAATCCACCCTCTGCCTTGCTGCTGTTCATCGCAGAAGCCAGGCTAGGCAAAGATTTTCTGGGGAAAAAATAATCTCTTCTTCGAGGTATCCACCCTCTCCCAGTGGTGGGATATACATATATATATATATATATATTTATATTTATAATTCTATTTTATATTTAGGCTTGAAAGTGAAAGCAGAACATGGAACCCGCCAGCTCAAAATCAAATGGTTAGAATCTGTTGAACGCAAAGGTGGTTGGCGTGGCTTGGGAGGCTTCTCCCTGCCAGGGGTGTGTTTTGCCACGCTGCACATGCAGGTCTGGAGCGTGGTGCAGGAGAGATTTCCCATCCTCCGGCAGAGGGCAATGGTGTCAAGGCAGGACGATATTAAAAGGGCACTCATCTAATAAAAACGCTTTCATAAATCCCGGAGCCATGTGTTAGTAACGTGTTGGATTATTAAATGCTGAAGGTTCTTTTTTTAAATCAAGTTAATTGGCGTCAGCTCTGCCACTTACTGGAGGAGCCGCTGATTTGATCTGCAATCTGGCTTATAGGCAGCTTCTGCCTTCCTTTGGGGCGGATCAGCCCCATGAAATCTCTCCTCGGATTTCCCACGTTGAAAAGAAGTGTTTTGGAAGATGTTGAGCTAAAAATTGTCTTAATTGAGTTTGTCTATATATATATATATAAACCACTGAAGTGAAAAAAAATGTCTAGACTTAAGAGAAACGCACACAAAGAAACAACCATTTCCTTGCACTACAAAACGAGCCAGGAAATGCCAAACAACAAAGCCAAGCCCCAAAACAAAAGCTTTAGGAAGGAAAATAAACACACATACAGAGAGATCCAAGGGCACACAGCAAAGAGATACAAAGGATGCCCTTCCAGCAGCTTCCACCCCTGCAAACCCAGGGGCTCAAGGGGGCAATAGGGACAGGTTCTGCTGCTGGTTGGACAGGGATGCAGAGGCCACCACTGGTCCCCTGCCGCTCAAGGTGGCCACATGAGCCCTGTGCATTTGATACACGTGTGCATGTACCACATTCATCCCATGGGATGTGATCCCAATCCAGCACCTCATGCAGCTCAGCCCCACCGCAAATCTCCTTGCTGAGATTTCGGGATTTGGCAGAAAAGGCCTGGAAAGCACAGGCTAAAAATAAAGATGGCAATAAAAGCTTCTTGCTCGTTAATTACTCTGTAAGCCATTACTGCCGAAAAACCCCATAACTTTAATGGGGGCTATTATAAGTATAGTAGCAAAACTGTGGAGCTAATTACTGTGTAGTTATTAAGCAGAACGGAACGGGCATGCTTTCCTTTAAAGGAGCCAGGATGGAGAAAAAGAGAAGTAATGAGCATGCAGAATTGCTTATTCTTCAAGGATTTAATCAGAGGGGCTAAGATCAGCCTTATATCTTCCCAAGTTACAGGAGAAAGGGGTAGGGGCTTTGCAGCCCTTTGCACAAGGCAGAGGTGGGGGGGATTGCTGCATCTTCCAGCCAGAGCTTATTTGCACAGTGCAAAGCTCAGGAAAGGGAGTGAAAAGGATTCAGAAACGTTTCAGATCACCATTAGTGCTCTGCCAGCCGGAGGAGAACCAGATCCATCCATGCAAATCCAGGCAGCCCCCCATTAGCCCATGAGGTGTTTGCAGTGCAGAGCCAGCGCTGCCCGGGGCCAGGATGCTTCAGACACTGGCTTTGCTGAACACAGCCCCGGGCTTGTCTCTAAGCTGGGCACAACAGGCCTCAGAGCACCATTCCGCCTTGGACCCGCTGGTACGGGAGCGCAGAGGGTCCCAACGTGTTGCTGTGAGATGCATCCTGCTCCACAGATGATCCATCCCTGGGGATTTCCGTGCTCATGTGCAGCGCTGGGAGCTGCTGGTGCTGTGCAAATCACTTCCAGGGATGGAGCTCGTGTCCTGCCTTGCACCACAGCCCCTTCTCCTGAGGCTGTAGCTGTGGCTGAGAGAAGGGAAGGCTGCCTTGGCTTTACATCCAGCGGCTGCTTTTTGTGTTGCAAGAGGCATGTCCGTGCCCTCCAGGCATATGCCTTGCAGCTCTCTCTTTTGTAGTGTCATTTTGTAGTGTTTTTTGTAGTGTGTTACCTTGCTGGTGGAGAAACTGAGGCAGGGAGTTTGCAGAAATCCCCCAGGCATGTGAAGGTGGGGATGAAAACTGACCTGCCCTCCCCTTCATTCCCCAGCATCACTGCAGAAAACGGGACAGGGAACACAGATTTTCTCACGGAAAAAGAAAGCGAACTGAGCTTCTCAGAACACTTGAAATTTAAAGCTAGCATGAGCAAAGTGGATCAAGGGAGCTCAATACAAGCGCAATTAGCTTCTGCAACTTATTGCCACAGGATACTAAGAAGAACAAGAACTTAACAGGATTCGAAAAAGGATTAGTTGTGTATGTGAATAAACTGCATATCCAGAATTAGAACGAACCACCCACCAGTTTGGGAAATATGTAAACCCTTGACTCTCAGAGCTTAAGCCCGATTTTAACGAGCCCCAGAAAGGAACTTTCCCTGTCCAGAGCAATTCCCTCCATGCGGCTCCACCTCTGCAGATGCCAGGCGAGATGACCAGCGCTGGGAACAGGACGGGAGCCGTCATGGGGCTGCTCTTATGCAGCCTGACAACGCCGCCGAGTCCCATGATCTCACTGCTTCCCACAAAACGACAGACCTTCTGTTAAATCCTTAAAAGATTCAATGCTTCGTCTTGGTGTGTTTGCTTTCCTGCACAGATTGTCATGCTGCAAGCGTCACTGCAGTGCCCAAGCTCCTTCCAGGAGCTCACAGAGCCCCTTGGCTGTTCTTCCCTGCCTCCTTGCTCCAGGGATACAGAGGGGAATGCCTTGGAAGAGGCTGGAATCACTTTGTTGTCACAGTGTTTTTGCAAGGCTCCTTAGCACCTGGAAAAGCTGCAGCACGGTGTGGGTGACAGTGCTGTCCTGCCTGCTTTCAGAAGGACGCATGGTACATCAGGAAGGGTTGGCAATGCCTGATCAGGGCTTGCAAACCAGAAAAGCTGTGCCTTGTCTCAGCTCTTGGATGAGAGAGCTTTTACAGCACCCAATACTTGTTGATAAATGGATGCGCTTTGCACAAGGGTTTTAAAAAGCGTCTTTCTTCCTATTGAGATGAAAAGCTGTTTGACTTACAGCCTACTTCCAAAATAGAAAGACAACTGGGAGTTGTCATCTTAGGGGAAATACTGACAACACCCAGGAAAAGTTGCTCGGCTCTTTCTAAGGTTGCTTGCAGATGAATGCTGAACGAATGATGAAAGAACTCCAACAACCATCTCTTTTATGGATCTCTCCACAAAACCTTCCCAAATTGGTGACGCAATGATACCTTAACATCTTCACTCAGCTAAGACCACGAAAAATTGTCTAAAACAGCCAGGTTTCCACAGTCTCTCTACCTTTCTCTGTGCTCTGCCTTACACGGAATATTTTGTGCACCACTGACTTCAGCAGATTTAAAAAAGTGACACTAACAAAGGATGACCCAATTTCAACAGGATTGGACTAAATTCCACGGCTCCATAATAGGCTTTGCATCTGCTTTGTCCAAAAGGTTTCAAGACAGGCGCTCCCACATGCAGTCACGTGTAACGGGGTGCAGACCAGCAGGACCGAGCCTCACCTTGCTGATGAGCAGGCAGCTGAGACCTCTGCATCAGGCTCTGCAAGGTCCAGCTGTCTTGAGCAGAACGCCTCTTTCTTCTTCCCTCAATCCCTTCTTCACGGTGAACACTGAAGCCTTGCCTGCCAGGGAACTGAATGCTTTGGCACGCCAGAGTAATTGGGCCCTTCTGCCATTTGGGGGCAGCTTGGAGAAAATAATTTTTCCTCTACCAGTATTAAACCTCATGCTGCCAATCCAGCTACTCCACCACGGTCCAAGGTGCAGAGATTTGGCTCTTAGTTCGGCTCTGGGTGGAAAAAGCAAGTGCTGAACCTAAGGGCTTGTCCAGCTTCCAACCCAAGCCTGGTTCTGACTTTGGCTCCTCTCACGGCTTGGTTTTTGGCTCACCTGCACCTCGGCTCGCTCCAAAGGTGAGCTCGAAATAGCTGCCAGTCACAAGGCTCAAGGAGCTTACAGGCTAAATACAGGAATGACACAAACACCGATGCCCGAGGTGCTGGCAGAGCGCAACACACCAACCTGATGGCCCGGTGTGCGCGCCTGCAGAAGGTCATTTCTTCTAATTTTGGAATCACCCTGTGGCCAAATCAGTACAGATCTCCACGTCAGTGCGAAACGGAGATGCCAGACAAAATCTACAGGAAGAACTAAGCAGTTTGAGAGCCCAAGTCAAAAAAGGAGAGCTGCCTGCTGCCTGGCAATCCAGTCCCACCCAGCCACTTCCAGCAGCCTCCCCAGCTCTTGCAAAACTGGGCAAACTGGGCAGGACGAGGGACATATCCCCCTAGTCCAATAAGTAGGAATCTGGCATTCCAGGGGTCCAAAGCAGGTCTATGTAATCCGACAGACACAGACGGGGCTGACCGACAGACAGACTCCCCCGGATGGCTTGACTTGCAAGGTGAGGAGTAAGACAAGCCCTTGGGGAGCTCTGCGAAACTGGAGGGTTTTGTAATGGCTGCTCTAAGAATATTGTAATCACGCAGTAATTACGGTGCATCTGAAATCAACCAGGCAAATTACACCGTTATTATTACGACTGTCACCATCCTTGCGCGGCGGGGACAGAGAGGCAACAGGCCATCCCGTGCCCAAGGAGAAAACGCTGTCAGGACAGTGACAACAGAGGAACGGCAGAGACCCATTGCTCTCCCTCCAGGCCTGCCCAATCCCCAAATTATGAGCAGCCTGGCAATTCCTTAAGTGAAAAGGACTACATCTGCATGTTTCCCAGGCTGTATCTCAAGGTACATCGCTTAATTAATCATGTTGATTTTACTTTTTAAAATTAAACTGAGATCTTTGAGCGCAAGAATTAGCAGCCCTTGTCATTTGATTGGAACTGTCAAGCTTGAAAATGTCAGTCCTGTAGATGACTAATCTTTAAAAACAAGGCAAACTTACTAAACTGTTTGACTCAACCAGTAACGCGCCAAAGCAGGAAAGGTGATGGGGAAGAGAGAGGATTCATGCACACACACGGGCCCCAGCAGTGCAAAACCCGGGTTTATGGCACGTAGCCACTTCCAGGTACACACAGTTGTCCTGGCTGTCTACACCAACCTGTACCTTTCAGCTACCAGCCCGTCTTTTTGGTGCTTCCAATTTCTGTGCTTGCAAATTTTCCCTAGTAAAAATCAGAAGAAACAGAAATACTCCTCATCTGACGAACAGAGCAAATACTTCCAAACCCAAGCAGCAGGGCCTTGCAGGAGCTGCACGCACTGAAAATGAATATGTTAGAGTCACACATTGTGGCTGTGCCACTGTTACCGGCAAGTCCCTGCGAGAATTATTCATTACTAGTGACTTCTGCAGCTGTAATCTCCATAACCAGCTGCCATCCATTCAAGTGGATCACAACCCATGTGTATAACCCTTTGAAGGTCCGCACGGGCCCACATCACATAGCCCAAGCCAGCCTCTCCTGGGTGGTGTAGCCCTACATCTACTGCAAGAGCTGAGGATGGAGAGGGGAGGAAATTCTCCTGTCTTGTGGAGGCCACAAGCGTGGGGCTGGCAGCCTCTCGAGGGTGGTATCGAGGGTGGTATCCGAGGGAGGTGCTCAGAGAGCTGCCTCTAAGCAACCGCCGTGTGCATCTATTATTCACGAGAAATATCAAGTTATTCCCCAGCCAAAATAGGTTCCAGGTGCCACGCTCGGTTTCTAACAATATTCCTCCCGCAGAGCTGCTCTGTTCGCAGCGGGGGCTCGACAGGGAGCAGCGCAGCGCTCCTGCTTGGATGCCCCCGTGGCTTTTACAGCTTTGCTAAGGTTGGGGACAGCAGTTAACAGCCCTCATCACCTGGTTACTGCTCCTTGTTAAGGGCTATGGCACTGCTCGCCTCCCGGACCCTTCACCAGTCCCAGATTGCAAGGTGCCCATGGCAAGGGAGGGATTGCAGAGCAAGGAGGGCACTTGGAGCTGGTGACGTGGTGGCTGTGGGTGGGAAGTGGCCCCCTTCTCTTGTTGATGGGGACCGGTGCTGTGCTTTTGTCTCACTGAGTGTCGGGGTGGGCCCTGAATCATGCTGGCATTATGTTATCATAAGTATTATAAATGCTTTGCGTGCCAGGCAAATCCTAGAGCAGGCTTCCAAATCCCCTCCAAATCCCCACTTGCCGTTCTGCATTCATCCATTCATGAAATCCAGAGGCACAGCGTCCAGCCTTTTGCTCTTGGTCTCTCTCCAGCAGAATGAAGGTGAAGGGAAACAGCAGAGTCAAGATATTGTTTCCAGATTAGCCCTCGCTGGTCTCTCAGGTGCAGAATTGGAGGAAGAGACCGTGCTAGGG
Source organism: Rhynchotus rufescens (assembly GCA_032273925.1). Classification (NCBI taxonomy): domain Eukaryota; kingdom Metazoa; phylum Chordata; class Aves; order Tinamiformes; family Tinamidae; genus Rhynchotus; species Rhynchotus rufescens. Next base: position 67,342 of record JAVCKT010026738.1, on the reverse strand, counting down.
TGTTGAAGAAGCAACATCCAGCAGGGCAGCGGCGTCCTGTCACAGCAGCTAAGTGACGTGGGTCTTGTTTTGTCAGAATTTTGTCAGAATTTGACAGAATTTGGGCTTCTGCCACCCACACCACGTAATGCACAGTGCTCACAACGCTGCAGGAGGGAAATATCTCAGCTGGCCGGGCGGAGATCTTTTGTCAAGCTGCAACTGGGGCCGTCTAGCTCCGTGCAGTTCCCCATGCACCGAAGGGGAGATGAGGGCTGCCCGGCATCCACCCCTGTTCCCTGCAGTGCCTTCTTCTTTGGAGTGTCTTCTATACCCTGTGCAGGATGGAGAACCTGCGTGTGCAAAGCCACACCGTGAGGGTGCACCAGGCACATCAGAGGTGCCCATCAGAAGGTCTCAGACTATATATGCTATGCAGGAGGATGTTAGAGCCTGTAAACATCATGCCTTGGCAAGTGCCACCTGGTACAACTGCTGCTTCCACAGATGGAGAGGAAGAAAAATAAAAAACAAGAGATTTCAAGCAGCTATGGTGGTGGGACAAAGGCAGCAGCGTTGCCAGAGACTGGATCCTGCTCCCCAGCTCAGTTGTTCTGTGTCTCTCGAGGCTCAGCTCCCTGGAGGCGTGCAGTTCCCATTAGGAAAGGTAGGCGGATATATTCAATAGTCACTAATACGCTGTAATGCTCCGAGTGCTTGGGGGTGGCCCACGTGTCTCCGTGAGGATGGGAAGATTAATTATGGGCCACACCCTGTGATCTCTGCTCAGCAAAGCCCTTATGAGCATCCAAAGGTGAATCCAGCCCAGATGCCAGCTTGCCAACATAAACACAAACAGCTGGGGCTGGCAGGAGAGTAAGGGAGATCTATCCTCGCTATTCAGACCTTGCACTTGGCCAAGATCGCTTTCCTCGCCACTGGAAAAGTCAATCACAAGTAGCAAAGCGGTTCAGGATCCTCACAAGCAATGCATAAAAAGCAACATGTTACACAAAATCCACGAAAAGACACTGCAGAGCCTTCCCAGTGACACTGCTTCCAGAAGATGCTTTGCTTCAGATGCTTTGACTCAACCTTTTGGAGCTGGCAGCAAGAGAAAAAGGGCAAGAAAGAGCAGAGGCATTGCAAAAGGTAAGTTTCTAAGAAACATTAAAAAAAAATGTAACATCTGCCCTAATGTCCCTTAAAAGACAGTTCTTTTTATGTCCGAAGGCTTCTGTTGTCTCTACATGAGGGTGCTGGAGGAGATTAAAAGGGCAGATGCACTGCTTTCCTTTCAGAAAACATTATTTTGATGCTGAGCAGCCAACTTTGCACAAGGGGAGTACGTGCTGCTTTGCTACTAGAAGATTTCTTGGTCAGCCCAGGCAAACAACCAAGAGGATCTGGAACAAACTGCAATGAGATTCTCCTGCTCTCCTGCTCGTGAACGCCTGCACCAGGAGGATGCTTCTTTCTTGCTTTTCAGCCTACAGAATCAGGGCACAGGAGCTGAGTCCCCTCTTCTGCACCTTCCTCTGAAGAGCCAGGTTTCACTAAAGGTCTTGCTGCATTGCTTAATGACCCCAAGTTCCCAGTGCTTCACTGGAAGAGCTGATTGTATCATTACAAAGGCCTATTTTCAGGAGGGAATTTTAAGATAGTAAGTACTTAAAGCCAACACCACTCCTTTTTTTTTTGTCTCTATTTTGCACCACATACATATCCAGCTAGGAAGACACAATACCTGGTCAGCCCCTCTCCAGAACATCTTCCACCTTCAGCGCTTTAAACTGACACGGAAAACACAGTTGGGTGCTATACTCAGGAAGAACTTCATGCTTTTCCCCAGTGCCTCCATTTTCCCACATCTCTGCATCCCTATCCTACCAGCTCCCCAAGCAATCTGAACCTCTATAATCTTCCGGCCGGCTCTTGGGGTGTTGGTTCATACTAGAGAGCTGTGCACAGACAAGTGCTGAATTGCACCTACCCGGCAAGCAAGATTCATCTTTCCGACTTAGAATTTCCTTTTCTGAGCAAGGATTACCCAGGAACCGAAGGGCTGCCGGCACACAACCATGTAGAGCTGCCCTGTGCATTTACACAGCCCTTCTTCCACACACACACGGACACGGGCTGACACATTTGGGCATGTTGGCCACACTCACTGTAGGGGTTTGGGGACAGTTATGATTCAGAGAAGTACGTACAGATCTACCCTATTCATCAGCCTGAGGCCACAACACGCACCGGGCCAGAAGCTCCTTAGATGGGTGCACAGCTCTTTTACGTCAGTTGACAGCACATTGGGGCTCATGACTTTCTGCACTGTGTGCACATAAGTGGGGACTTCTGTAACACGTCACTGACTGAGCAACCAAAGCAAACGCTTCCCAGCCCCACACCAAACTGGAGATCCATTAAGGAAACGCTGGGCAAGAGGAGGAGGAGGGGGGTATCTGAGGGATGGCATGCAACAAATGGATAATGCAGCAGCAAGATCCTGAGAGAGACAAGGAGTAACCCCTAGCCAAGACATAGACTTTTGGGAATTAGGTGGATATGGGCTCCATAGGTTAACACCAGGTCCACCTCCCAGTGAAGTTGTGCTTTAGTAGGCTGGTCTGGCTGAGAAGAATTAGCACTTTTGGGGTCAGACCCCCAGGAAGTGAGTCAGAGAGAGGCCCAGCAGGGAGAAGGAAAGCATCATTTAAAGACAGATTTATTGATCACCAGGGACTTTCTCCCCCGTAATCTCTATTTTTCATCCCCACCCACTCCCACGACATAGCATGACACAGAGATGACTCCCTGGACGGCGAGGCATCCCCCAGCCATCCTCCAAAAGACAGCACTCAGAAAGCTTCTCGCCTTAAGTAGCCTCAAAGTTGGCTGGCACGAATGAAAGGCATTTCAGTTCTGCCTCCTCCTAAATCGCACCCCTTTCTGTGGAGGAAAAGCAAGAGGACGACGAGGGAAGAGCCGAGCAACTCGGCCGTCTCCCTCCTGTCACTCGGGGATGCAGCAGCAGGCTGGAAGGGCGCCGGGCCATTGTGGCACCACGGACCATCCCCACGAGCTGCAGCAAGCCCGGGAGGGGAGCCTGGAGCAGCTGCAGGGCTGGAGGCAAAGCCTGGAGCACGGGCAGCACGGGCACATATTCCACCCCCAGCCCACCCAGGCTTGGCCCCTGCAGCCCGAGGAAGGGAGGCGAAGCCATCTCCAGCCCCCAGGATCTGCATCCCAGGTCTGCATCCTGAAAATGCAGTGGGAGGGGTAGGAAAACCGCTTCTCTGCCTCCCCTGGCCGCCGGCCTGCCGCCCGCGCGCGCACACCCGCGTGCACGGCCAGCCCCGGGCATAAAGGAGCTCTGTCCTGCTCGCAATGTCTGCCAGAGCGCGAGTTACCTTGTCCCCACAGCGCCCACTGCCTCCGCTCTCCATCGCCGCCGGGAAGCTGCTCCCATTCAAGCTCTAATCCCTGGGAACAGAGGCACGATTCAAAGCGGATGTTCGCCCACTGGAGCGGGCTCCCCGCTGGCAACCTCCTCCTCTCGCTCTCCTCCCTTCCTCCTTGTTCGTTAGGATTTTCTCTAGGTATTTGTTCCTAATCCAGGCGGCAAGCAAGGCGCTCCTGCATCGCTCCCCTGCCTCCTCGCTCGGCTCTCAAGGAAACGGCGGCATCGGGCGAGCTCCTTCCTCCCCTGCTGCCTCCGCGCGCGTCGCCGGCTCTGCCCGCAGCGCCGCCGTGCAGGGAAGGCTGGCGAGGCTGGAAGGCGGGAGGAGGAGGAGGAGGAGGCCGCGGGGTGCGGGAGGAAGGAGCCGGAGCGTGGCTGAGCGCTTTGTATCCAGAGCGAGCGGCGCTGACGGCCCCTTCCCTCCCCCTTCAGAGGAGGACCTGCGCTCCTAATGGTCTGTACCAATTTATTCCGCCTAGGCAGGGGCACTGCTGGCTGCTGCGGGAGGAGAGGGCGGGCAAGGCTTCGCCACGGCCCCTCCGGGAATTGGTGCGTGCGCTCCTCGCCCCGCAGCATCACCCCCGGAGCTTGCCGGGGAGAGAGGCTCTCCCGGGAAGTGGGGCTGGGAAGCGCTGGGAGGAGGAAGGGTGCTGCCCTGCTGAGCCCGCCCGGCCTTTGCAAGCAGTGGGTGACACCTGGCAGGTCTCCCGCGGCTTCCCCGCCATCCGGCACGGAGCTGCTGCACCGCTCCGCACTGCCGCCCACGCCGAGGCCCCCGTGCATCCCTAGGGATTACGGCTTCCTGCAGAGCAGCTGCACGGGGAGGCAGAGCTTGAAGTGAGGGTCCTACCCCGCCGGTGCTGCCCTTAGCCTAGGCAGGGCTGGCTCATCTCAGTGGGTTTCTCCGAGGCGTAGGCAGGGCCTCGAGTACCGCTCTCCATCACCCACAGAGCAACAAGGCCCTTGCATGGGGGCCAGTTAGATTTTCCCTTCAGCAGGGCTGGAAAGACTGTACGAGGACCACACAGCCGGGCTGGCCTCTGCTCTCCCACTGCCTTGGCAAAACGGGCCAGCTCTCACGCAGCAAAGGCGGCCTTTCCTGTCCTTGGGCTCACATTCTGCACGGCACCGGGGGAGAGATCAGCTCCTTGCCTGGGAATTTTGTGCCCATTCAGCTGGTAATAAGGGTTTCAGTGAGCTCTGTGCCTATTAAAAATGCATAATGTCCACTTGTATGGAAAGGGTGGATTCAGACCCAGTGCTTTTCCAGCAAGTCCCAGGCTCCCTGTTGTTACGGCAGGCAGGAGAGGAGCACTGGGAAACTCTCCCTTGGGGCTTAAAGTAAAAGAAAGGGCAAATCCATGCAGTGCCTCAGGGCTTGGTTAGAGAGAGAGGGAAGAGGGAGAAGAGACTAAAAAAGGCTCCTGCTACAAAACCTAAACACATAAATCTCAGGGAGCAGGGAAAGGAGATGTGTTACACCTGCAATTTTTAAGAATTATGGGCAAACAGTAACGTTTTGGGCTCAGGTCTGCACCGGTGTCGCAGGAGACTCACAAAAAGGAAAGGCTGCAGGAGAAGTGCAGGAAGCTCAAGGCAGGCTGGCTGACACACACAGGGATATTGCTGCGTCCTTCCCTTTAGCCCCACTTCAAAACTACAGCCCGCTTCACCCCGAGATGCCCTGGGCAGGGAGAGCAGCCGAACAGCAGGGCAGAGTTGCTGCTCTGGCGCTTCCAAGGCCATAGCACATTGTCCTGTTTGCATGATGGGTCCTGGGCGCCACATTCCCGGGAGGAAAACCCAGGAGAGGGCAAGGGGGGGGTGCAAGGTGATGCTCGAGCAGCCCTCCCAGAGGAGCTTGGGATAAAGGGAAAGGTGCATTTTGCCTGGAACATGGAGCACATTGCAGAGGATGTGGATCTAAACCGTGCAGCATGGCTGCTGGCAGCAGTGTATACAAACAGAGCAGTTTTTTCCCGCTCCCTCCCCCTTCTTATTATAGCACAAAATACCCCGAGTAAAACACACATCCACAACAATCACTGTAAAAGCGGAACAGAGCCCCAAGTGTGTGCACACACACAAACGCACACACAGACATTCTTCTGGAGAAGGCAGCGTACGTTCAATACCTTAAATGTCATTTTTTAAATATTAATGCTGCGCTTCCGGCTAGCTTTATATAAGGTTTATCAGCACAGCATCGGCAGCACAAGGAAACCTAGATTAGGAAGATTTGGGAAGACACAGTGGCTGATCACAGTGGCTGATCCACCCTCTGTGATGAATGTCCATGGGAGCTGATGGAAGAGAGCCGCTCCTGGGACACAAAAGGGCCTTAGCAGAGCCCACAGACCACCGTGTCAGGGCAGGGAGCTGCTCCCTGCCTTGGCTGCACCACTGCCAGCCCCTGCACACACACGGAGAGCTGGAAGCCTGGAGACGCGCCGGTTCGGCTGGCCCTGGGGCTGCCCATGGGATATCCATCCGCACAGCGGATCCAGAGCCCGTGCACGGGGAATGGGGAAACGCCGCAGGGATGCATCAGCAGGTGGTGCTCTCCCCTTCGGATCAGCAAATAGGGGACTAGCCGGCGATTTTCCCACTGGGATTCCCTCCAGCGCGGGAACCGCAGCCTGATGCAAGGCCCCTCTGTCACTGCTGAGGGCAAGACAGAGCCTACACGAGTCCAGAGACCAGGAAAGAAGAGCCACAAGTGGTGTGGAGCTTCCTACCAGCCCGGGAGAAGCCTCCTGGCATTTGACTCCAACTCTTCATGGCCGAGGACTCGTTGCTGGTAGCCTAACCGAGGGAAAAGCCTAAGAGGTTTAGCACGTTGCTGGGAATCAGCAGGAGAGATTCAATAACCCTTGGACTCCTTGTCCAGCCACGGCTCTTCCCCAATCGTTACCTTGGCCGGAATCCAAGGCAGAGATTGTTCAGAGACCAGCGCATCCCAGACTGTGCTAAATCACATACGTCCAAACCGTCCTCCCAGGGGGTTTAATTCATTGGGAAGCACCCTCCTAGCAAACAAAGGTAAACAGTGATCCATCTCCCTCCAGCCCATCTCTAATTAGACTCTGCTTCTAAACCCTCAGCCCGCTGACGCACGCAGGTCACAAACCCTTGCCTTGGCTCTGGGCATCGCAGCTTGAGACCAGAAGAGACGAGAGCAAGTGGCAAAACGCACGCACTGCTGCAGTTATCACTGCGCTTCCCGCGGTATCAAAAGAGACAGCCCCAAATGGGCACCACCACATGACACAACAAGTCGCAGCCTCTTTGCTTCTAGGGCTCAGAAGCCCCACATGTCTCAGATCACACGAGCAATTTGGACTCCTCTCCATGTCCTGCTTATAAATATGTTCTGAGGCTTATAAATACGTTTTTTTACAACAGAGCCTGAACCCTCTTTGCAGCCTCACCCTGTCCTGCCAGCACAAGCAGGGCCCTGCTGCCTCTTCCTTGCAAATGCACACAGACCATTGCAATACAGCAGCAAATACCTCGGTGTCTCCTGTGGCTGCCACGGCCCTGCTGTGTGTCCCGCTCCTGCTATTAACCTCTGTCTCGCTGCTATTATGTGACAAGGCTGGAATCACGTCACCTTGCCCGGGTTCACCCAGCTGCCACTAAGCAGAATCACTTGGATCTATGTGTATAAAAATAAAGCAACTGCTGTGAGCAGGCCTGGAAAAGAAAAATTAATATGCAAACACAGTGATAAATCCTCTGATCTGCACATTTATGTTTTTATCATGTAGTTAATCAGGAAAGACTATGTTCAGTTTAGATACAGCTCCACGCTTCGGCTCTGTAATCCGAATCCCAAAAGGGCCCTATAAAACCATAATCTGCAATGCAAAACTGCAAAGCATACGGGAGTGTCTATAGATTTTCCAAATCACCTGTGCCCTAATTTAATATGAATAACAATTAGTTTACTCTTATCAGTTAATTGTGCCCCTTGTGGATTCAGCAACACTGCGTCTTGTCACCAGCCGCCTTTGTCTAAGCAAACTTTAATTACACTTCCACGCTCAGCCCGGCCCCGCTCGCAGCTTTGGCAACACAGCCAAAATTGCTGCTAAACAAAAAACCCACCACGACCAGCAACAGCAACAACGGAAGCAAGGCAGGTCGGGGTTCAGAGCAGCACTTTCTTGCCTGCAGCGTTTGCAGCATTCACGTCCAGGAGCACCCTGTGCCAAGGAGCTGCGCCCGCCGTTTCAAAGGAATGCACTATTTCAGAAACAACAAACATCTCCCCTTTAAATACCCACTTTGTTAGCAGGTCTCAAAGCCCTTTTGCAGCGTGGCTGTGATGCCTCTCTCACGCAGACGTGGTGCGGAGGCAGGAACCAAACCTGGGCTCTTCCTCGGGCTTTCCTTGGGGCTTCCCTTGCACAGAGGGTGTTCTCCATTCAGCTGAAACCGGCCCTAAGTGTCCAAAGCAAAGAAAATTAAAAAGGGAGAGACTCTGGCAACATCTACCAGCTCTGTGGTGGTGGTCAGGCTTCCTGTGCTCTGATTTAATTTCACTCCCATGTTGCCAGATCCATCAGCAGCAAAAGCACCATGCCACGGGAACATTAACTAAGGAAGGAACCTCAGACGTACAGTTCTTCCCTCCTCTTAACCCTTCTGCCCCTCCAGATATTGACTGGGAGGTTTTATGCTTTCCTGAGAAGTGACAGTCAGGACTTGCTGTAATTAATGGCTCGATAAGAGACCATGTTTTTGTTATGGGGCTGGTTAAGTCAGCTTCCTATCACGGGCTAACAAAAGAAAACGTCCAGTTTATATAAATTAACGTAATTATACAAACAGATCTCGATACAAAGGCCCATTTATGTCTTTTTCCTTTGACAACTAACTGCTATGGGCCAAATCAAGAGCCCCTAGCTCTCTCAATACCTATTAAACACCATTCAAAGTTGAGAGTTCCCTCTAAAACGAAGGCCTTGCAGATTTTGCCCTAAATACTGGTCAATAAAGCACTGAGTTTTTCAAATCCAGAGCACCAACAGGAAGAACATGCCTTTGAAGGCCTGAAGGATCTCCATGGGGCCTGCCAGTGTCACATCAGTTCATGTAAGTTAGAAACGGCTGTGATTAATTCTGATGCCTGGGAACACTCACCCCTGCAGCTGAGAAACAATCGGGCTGGACAAGAACAACGTTTTTCCCTTGCAATCAGAGCAGCAGCTCCAGTGCTCCGCTGGGAAACGGCTCCTGGAAAGACACTGGTCCCTCTGGACAGTGCCGGTCCCACTCGGGAAAATACTGCCACGAACATAGCTGAGTTAAGAGAAAGGGGCACCTCCTGCAGCCATCCCGTCCAGTTGCTCTTCAGCCCGTATTCCTCCTGCCACCAAGCTCTGGATCTGCCCCAAAGTTTCCCAAACAAGCCAGCTTGTTCATGGTGCTAACCTAAGCCTTCTCAGGGTTCCCCCTTCAGCTTCTGCTCTCAATGAACATTCTGCTCTTAACATTCCTTTTCAAGGGCACATCTCCCCTTGGGCAATACTGATGGGTTTCATCCTCTAAATGATGGGATTATTATTTTATGATAAGCTGGTTGGATGCAGAACCCACTTGAATGGCTCCACTGTAAACCAGGGAGTGAAGGATGTGATCCAGAAGGATCCAAAGGCCTGGAACAGAGGAGGCCAGTTCTCTCATCCTTTCCCTGCGGTCCTTCATCCCAGGAAGACGGTGTTTTCTGGTTTAGTATGTGGCTCATCTAAACATTGAGCATTTTGCACCACCAACAACAAAATTTCATTGACAGAAATGCTGCAGAATGCAACGTTTTGT
>JAVCKT010026738.1:45479-57802 GCA_032273925.1 Rhynchotus rufescens | reverse complement strand
TCCCTTCTTAAAGCTGTGCTAAGGCTCCCCTTGCCAGGCAGGTTCACAGACACACGCACAGTCTGCACAGCCGTGCATGCCTTGCCACACACCTCTGCTTGCACATCTCCAGCTTACAGCTGTTCCACGACTGGGTCTCTCACCTGCAGGTTGCAAACTCTTTCCTCTCACCAGTCTAGGAGGCACATCCAACGTCTTGGCAAAGCTGCTTCAACGTCTCATCTCCCTTGCTAGGATAAGAGCAACTCAGGACACTGCTAAATGTCTACACGCTCGACTCATCAGCTTAATGGAAAGAGGCAGACCCAAGCTATGTGCCCCTATTTGCTGCTTGATACCCCACGGCAGTCCCACTCAACCTCCCTGAAGTCCAGTTCCTATTTCACGTGGATCTCCTCCTTCTCCCTTGTTTGCTGCCTCCTCAGCCCGTCCAGGGCATCTCTGCTTACAGGACCTGGCTTGTTCCCTGGTGTCGGAGCTGTCAGTTGCTTGCAGCAAGTGACAGGCAGCAGTTTCGCTCGGCACAGTTGGGTGAACAGCCCCTTCCAGCACATTTTGTTATTCACATGCTCCGCCTGCTAATTGCTTTCTGAAATGGGGAAGAAACAGATGACGAGCAGAATGCAGCTCCTGACAAATTCCTCAGCACTGTAAATACGATTCACCTTGCTGTAAACAAGGAAATGCTAAATGGCAGCGCTGCTTTGTGCTTACGTTTTAAAAAAATGACAATCCCTGCAACCACACTGAGAGTGCACGCTAAAAACTGTCACCTCCCCACAACCCCACACACCCTTAGTTAGGGCAAGAGCCCAGCTCGATTTTGGGTAGGTTTATAGCAAGGAATGCCCATGCTGTAGGTTTCTCTGAGCCTTTAACAAGCACGTGCCAACCCCAGTGCAATCACGGGCCGTTTTGCCAGCACTGCTCAGTGCCACAAGCTCTTTGCCTTGCTGAGGAGCCCCAGAACCAAGCACTCAAGCAAGGTCGCTTAAAAACACTAAGAATGAAAGAACTCTCCTTCATTAACCTTTTCAGTCTCTCAGCATCAGTTATGTTAGAAGACCAGAGGCTTCTGCATTTTAAAGCAGCATCACGGGAGCATGGATCTGCTGGGTGTTTACAGACATTATTGTTCTCTGCTGCTTTAAGGGAAATATAATATGCTCTTGAAAATAATGAGATTTAAAATGAATAAGCTTGGGGCTTTCAGTCTTGTGGCCTGTGAATGTGTAGGTTACACATCTAACACATTTTCAACTATCTTCTCTACAGGCACAAGGCCTAAGAGTTTATTTAAAAGCAAAAGGAGATTCCCATATTTCCACAAACAGAGGCTCTTCAGAGAAACATCAAACACCATTAGATTCACGATCACATTGCAAAAATCGACAACACTAGTATATAAGTGCACAATATTACTCCTTACTTCCCCATCTAAACTACTGTGCAGTGATACGGTTCAACAGCACGAGTCATCCCAATTGCATTTCAATAGCAGGAGCAATGCAGAGGTGCACGCTCACAGCTGCCACTCACCCGGGGCAGAAGGTGCTGGAAGCACTAAGATTAGGCAAAGAAAAGAAAACTCCCAAGAGCAACCAATAAGTAAATGCTTGCTACGGGTTATTTGCTCCTGCTTGTGGAAAGATGTGAGCCGAGGAAAACTTCAGCGTGCACAAAGTGAAGTATTGTTTGAGGCACAAGGAGATCTGCTCTGATGGAAGATATCAGATAAAGTCTAAGAGATTAAGGAAAATGACCGTGGAAATTTTAATTCACAGGATCCCTTTTTTCCGCAGGCAGATGGTCATTTTAGGCTTTCTACTCTCTAATCCCTCATTCTGCAAAGCAAACATCCTAAATCCCAGATAATGTAGGTTTTACCATCTCATATATTTCCCCCTGCATTATGTCTGGCCCCAGCGATAGGATACATATGCTTAAACATCTGGGTGACTAAGTGATTTCCCACCACAGGATGCTCCTACCTGGCTTAACTCAGAGGTGGCCTCTGCATCCTGGCCTCCAGCCCCAGAAAGCAGCAGGGGCCCCTCTTCAAACAGTCACCTTTTTGGGGGAAGAGACTGAAAGGAGCAGCTCTAAAGAAGACTTAGAGCTCAGAAACTCACCACCAGGTTCTCCAGCTGCTTGTTTGTTAGTAGATAACTCATATGGAGCAGTTAACATCTCAAAGCCTTGCATGGAGAGCTCACCATTAGACTCACGTGCATGTGAATCTCATGAAATATGCATCTTGTTTGCTTCTGAAAAAGCTGGTTAGCTCAGACCACGAGAAGACCAGAAATTAATGATGAGAACAACAGCCACCCTCCATTTGCCCTCTAATGAGCCCTAGATGGACATGGAACAAGAGGAGAGTCTGTAAGAGCTTGGAAGAGACAGGAGCCCCGGACACACTCTCTGCTGATATAAATCACCATGACAAATGCTCCACAGCTCTTTGAACCAGCCGAAGATCCAGCCTGTCTTCCACACAGGGAAAATCTTCCTGCAGCTGAGAGACCACAGCGACAACAACATTAATAATGGTCACACGGCTAAGTCTTAAGCAGGGCTCAACAGATGCTGGGGACCGAAGAGCCCCTGACTGCTCCTCAGGAGGGTTTTGGACTCGCATCTCGGGATGCCTCTTCCTGAGGGGCCCTCCCATCTCCCATGGCTAACAGCTCGTTGTTTGCATTCATGCACGAGGAGCAAATTCTTCATTATTGCGGGGATCTGACATGTGCAAACAATTGAAGTAAATTGATTGTATTTTCCAAATCATCACACAGGCTCTAATTCTATCTGCAAGGCGCACTAATTTGCACTAGAATTACCTCCTAAATTAGGAATTAGAGCTTTTGACAGAGAAGAGCAATGACTGTCCTTGTGCTGCAAGGCTCGTGAGGAGACGGTGCAGGTCCCCTCCCCAGCAGCACCCCGGGATGCCTTCATCAGCCTTTGGAGCCTACCGGGCTGTGGTGAAGGGGACAGCAGATTAAATGAAGCTTCAGCAGTTTCTAGAGAGGTATCTCATTGATCTACATGCACATTTAAAGATATCAGTATTTAAAATCCATCTATTTTTACCCAGAACATAAGTTTATCCCTCACCTCTCGAAAAGCAGAGATATAAAGCCCTGCACTTTCTTTTTCAGAAGATAACTAAATCATTAAGTGATCTTTAATGATGAGCCAAAGGAGCATCTCTATCTCTGGGGGGAGAAAGGATCAGAATGTCCAGCACTTTCCAAAGCACCAGGCATGAGGTGCACCTTGAATGCTGCCCTCTCTACCCAAAACTCAGCAAAGTTTCCAGTATTCCCAAGCCCCAGATACTCCTTCCTCGCAAATAATGGGAAAGGCGTCAGTTATATTCCTCAAGACAGCTAAAGGACACCATATAAACATGTAAGCTAAATATCTATGCCTGTTGGGTCACTTCCTATGGAAATGGGTCTTGGCTGAGTCTATTGACAGTCTAGCGAGATGCAGGCTCACAAAGCACCTTTCCCTGGTCTTGGGACATTTGCCACGTCTGCAGCACGGATTCTTGGTCCTAACAAGAGTGAAACCCAATGGAAACCATCTCAGAGGGCTGAATACAATTATCACCAGAGCCCAGGGAGCGCTCACAGCTTAAGCTGGACCGGACACAAAGGAATAGACAAATAACGTAGAAGGGAGGGGGAAGGCAGCCCTGCCTCGCTCAGATATGCAAAAATAGCCAGCCGAACTCCAGGGAGTCACAAAACTGACTTTGTAAAGGCATGATTAAAGACAAAACAAACACTCAGGGTTGTTTTTCTTTTTTTTTCTCCTTTCCCTTTCAACTTCAGCAATTATAGAAACTTAACCTGAAGCACACTCCATCAGCAACCAGTTGAGCTCCATAACTATTTATGTGCTTAATTTGAACGGAAAGCTGAGATATTAATACTCTCATGCGTTCCTAGGAGCTGACGATTTGAAGAGAGAAAAAAAAGAGACATCTCTTGAGTCTTGCAATGTTTGATGAAATAATGAGACCGTGGGAAGGAGCCGAGCGCCAGAGCTCCGGCTGCAGCCACCACACACAGCTGGCAGGTCGGGACGGGGCAGCTTTAGTCAGCAGCTCTTTGCTTGTGCATGCGAGGGCTGATGCGGATGCAATCCATCACCTTGCTGCAGGAACACGGCCCCCTCGCAGGGACACACATCGTTGCTCCCCTTCATGGGAGGGAAAATTGGCCGGTGCCGCTCCTGCGAAAAGCAGCTGTTATTTGTTGTTTGGAGGGTGGTTGTTGGGTTTGGATTGCTTTTTTTTTTTTCTTTCATCTCTTATGATGAGTTTGCCTTCTCTTCCCGCTTAACTGAATTATGGAGTGTTTGTGTTTCCAGGGCCCGTGCGTAGCTGGGCCAAGCAGAGGGATGCGGGCATGTGCCCTTGGAAGCAGGAATGAGCCCGGGATGAGGGCTCTGAGCCACCTTGGCCACAATAACCCAGTGCACAGCCCCTGCTCCCCTCTTTATAACAGCAGATGGATGCACAGAGCGAGCCTTAAATGTCTCCAAAGAAAACCAGGATAACTGGAGCCTACTCCTGCTTTCCAATGAGAGAGCGTGTCGAGGGGAAACGCAGATTTGCTGTATGTTAGATGCAGTTTTTCTTCCCAAATGATCTTTTTTTTTTTTAATAAAACCGCCTTGTCCATTTCATAAAAGCAACTCGTTTTAGAACAGCACTACTTTTGCATTAAAAATGTTTCCCCTTCATAAAACACTGCTGCTACAATTTTAGTATAATAGCCCTTCATATTCTCTAGAAATATGCTGTAATTTATATTTAAAGGGACCTTAAAAATGTTTCGAGACTCAGTTTTTATTCAAAGACATCTGTCCCTTTTATCTCCCTACACTTGGAAGAAAGAAATGTTTCTATAAAAGCAAAAAAAAGAAGCCATGGAGGCTTTCCTTCCAAATTATAATTGTTACCTAAGCTTTCGGTCAGGATTATGCAAGTCATGTGTGTTCCAGCCCACAAAACGGGGGTGTGGGGTTATTCAGCAGAGTGAGGTCTGCAATCCAAGCTGCAAAAAGTTTATTTTCCTCTCCGGGTATTCCCAGTTTCATTCCTGATACATCCACCCAGACTGAGGGTAATCGCACTAATAAATCAACCCTGAAATGATAAAGGCCTGACATGAGAAGAGGTCTCGATCCCACAGTCAGCTTCCTATGCCCAGATCCATGCACACACACAACATTAATGGGGGTAGAGCAGAGAGGCACCGGCAAACACACACACATTCAACTGGAAATCGAAGCTTGTCCTATTTTTCTCCTGAGAAGCAGGACATTTCATTAACTAAAAGCCAGATATTAAGAAAAAGAGTCAAGTAAGAAATGGGAAATCTAAATATAATTTTGCTCATTTTCAAATGGTGCTGCAATCACTCAGATGCACTGCAAAACATTGGCACCAAATTAATGTTAAAATGAGGGACTTACCGTGCGCTGCCAGTTGGCTCCAGACCCCACAGCTGCAGACAGCAGCAGCGGAGGCTGCTTGTATCTTTGCACTTGGTGGTGGTCAGCCCACGTGTCCAAGACAATTCCAGCTATTGTCCTAAAATTGCTGTTCCCTGTGAGCTTTACGCTTCTCTGTGCAACATTTCCCATTCACAGAGTAAATGCTTCAACCTTCTATGCAATTGCACCTTCGAATTCATATTCATTGCACCTGTTTTTTGCTACGTGACACTTCCTTCCTCTGCAACTAAACCCTGTTATTGTCCCCAGCCCACACACCTCCACAGGCATTCTTGGTTCTGACTCACATTTCTGCACAACCTGCAGAAGTTCCACTTCTATTAGCAGCACTTTAGCCATTCCCCCAACCTTTTCACTCATTTTTATTCATTATGCATTTGCCTTCTAGACGCTTCAGTCACACATACCTTCTTCCTATAGCATCTGGTTTTGCAGGTGTTGGTGTTTTCCTGTCTGGTAAGTTCTCACCAACTGAGGCCGGCCTCATGGCTCACCTGCCAAGGAGTCTCCCTGCAAAAATTAACAACCTGTAGTTACTATCTGCCTGGAAAAAGGGCAGACAGAAATTAATATCACACAACTAAATGCCTAGATGCTTCTTCCTAGATCTTTATGTCTTTGCTTTGTTTTTAAAAGGAGAGGGGCAAAGCCAGGTGTTCTGATACTTCTTTTCTCTGCGGATGCTGTATTAACCAGGCAAGGACATGGAGTTTATCAGACAAAGGCATTCAAGGAACTAGGGAAGGGGTATCCTTTAGATGGGGATATATATTTCCACGCAGCAGGGATTTTTTTCCATCTGATCAGCAAATCACACCCTTCTGCAGTAGGATTAGTTGATGCCTTTAATGATAAGAAGATTATATTTTCCCCCCCTCTCTTCGCAGCTCAAACCTCCGAAGCAGAACGAGCTTTCTTGAAATACCACCACGGAATTACCAGTGTCCTCACAGGAACGGCTGGGGAGGACATCAGAGGCATTTGCCCTCAACATATTTGCAAAGCAGCTCAGCAGGAGCAAACAGCAGCAGCAGCCGAACCCTTGGGCTCGCTTCTCCACCCAGGGGCTGCCGATTGCCATATGTCCTGGGCTCATGACAGCGCTCTGGAGACTAACAGATGCTCTTTGCTCCCCGGTGGAAACCCAAGTTATGGCTCTATCCAAATACTGAGCAGCACGGCCCTTGTGCATGGTTTGGGGCCATGGGAGACGTAGCCAAAGGGGATGCAAACGGCTCCAAGCAGGGGAGAACTGTTCTGCATTGCACAGCCTGTCCCTCCAAGGTGCCTCTTGTGACAGCGTTTGCAGCTCGAAGCACCGGTATCCGGGGCACATTTGTATTGGAAGATGCAAATTAAAGAACGTTTCCCTAGCATGGGAAGCTCTAATTAGCAAGCAGTGCATCCAGGCCAAATTAACCATTTAGATTGATTGTCAGAGCCAAGCAGGTCTTGGAAACCCGTCGGCGTTTTCAATGGCAGGAGCTCCAGCCTTCCAGCATCCAGCTGCAGGGGAGCCGAAGGGGAGCCAAAGTGAGGAAAGAAGGAAACAAAGACGCATAAAGGGAAAGGTAAATTAGAAAAAAAAAAAGTATATATATAAATAAATGTAAAAGAAATACAGGGGTATCTTTCTGCTTCCGCACATAGGAGGGCCCGTCTGAGGGCTTTGATTTCGCTGCCTCTCGGAGCACACAGGGATCTCAGAGGCGTGACTGCCTGTTCCCGGTGATGAATGGAAGACACGGATCTGTCCCAGTCTTCTCAAAGCGAGGGCTAGCTGAGCAAACTGACAGTGAGTTGTGTATAAACTGATGAGGGAGCTACAGGTGCAAAAAAAAAATTGTTTCTACCAGAGCATCTGGAATAAACCCAAGCTCAACAAAGAGATCTCATTTCTGGGAAGCAGGGCTGGTTTATTTGTCTTCGTATCATTCATCTTCCTTGCTGCTCTGCCTCCACCCATGGGCTGCTGCTGCTCCCCGGGCCAATGGAACAAATCAAAAGCCCAGGTTGAGCCTTTATTAGCCTGTGCAATGCAAGTCAAGCTGCTTTGAACGTCCTCTTGTTGGGTATTAATGCAGCATGCCATTTGTTACACAAGTATTTTGCTGTGGCAGACAGAAAGTGACATTTATGGGTCTATCATGAGAATGAATTTCACCATCCATTAAAATGATGTACAGGTAAACACTTCATTCATTTTAAATCTATGAGCTTTGGTTCTTTCTCTGCTCTGGTAGATGGGTCCGTCAATACAGCCACTATTAGCCAAACTATTTGCTGGGAAGTGAGAACTGCTGAAAAAATGTTAAAGGCCTGTAATTAAAGGGCTTATAGCTTGAATGGAGAGTGCAAGAATTAAAGTTATTAGTGAATTCTCCCCTGAAAGACGTGCACGTGCAAGATCTCGGCTTCCAGCTGGAGCTGCAGTGCAGAAGGGTGAGGAGAGCTGGAGGGCAAATCCTTAACACAACACGTTGCAATGCTTCAGGATGCTCTGCTGGGACGGATATTACATAAATTTTGGTTTTCTGGAGAACTGTCCCTGGAAATGTAGGAGGTAGCAAGGAGGAATGCTATAAATATAAGCTACTTTGCTTGAAAAATGAGGTACGGTTGTTTATCCCCTGTAATTGTGGAAATTAAAGTAATAACAATTACAATTAAGTGACTCATGTACTACTGTGCAATTAATTTAGCCTTAGAGGGAATATTACTGCGTATTAAATAAAAGTCAAATGATGATATATAAGTTGTCTCCATGGTTCAGGCAGTTGCATTGCTCTGCTGGACCCAGAACTACGTCTTCTGAGTGCAATATCACATCCAAGGAACCTGCACATACAGGAGAGGACATTCGTCCTTTAAACCGAGCCCAAGCCATGGCTTAGTCACCTCTGCTGCTTTCTGCAAAATAAAGCTGTTACTCCAGCTTTCTTGGGCAACTGCTAGCCTAAAAGAGCTGTATTTCATCTGTCTGAGCATCTGCTTTGGGTCACTTACCATTCCTGTGCTTTCGGACTATGTCCCTAAAATCATCTTTAATATCTAGACTTTTCCATTGTGTGGCATTTCTAGCTTGAATTTATGACTTATCAGCTGTGAGTTCCTACTTATTGGGTATCAAGTGCAGAATTTGGAAGTTATGACAAGAAATTTTTAAGAAAGAAACAGCTTTCCTTTCGTGAAAATATTCTTAAACTAAGAGAAAAAAAAAAAAAGGAACATGGTAAAATCAATGAAAAAAAAAAGGTATTTTTAAGCAGAATGTTTTATAAAATTCTCCAAGAGGCATCAGCAGGTCTAGAATCCTCATAAATATGTTTTCTGTAATCAGCTAGTATTTAATTAACATCCAGTAGCTGCCTGACAGAATCTAAATTGAATCTTTAAGATACTTAATTTAGAAAGTGCAGCTGAAATGTATTGCAAGTGCTTCTCCTGGCTTGGCCATCAGTTCCTTCCCTTTGATAGATGCAAAAGCTTTAGTTCATCGACAGCTTGTCTGAGTCTGGGGAACCTGAGAAGCTAAAATTCGCTTTCAAAGTGGATCTATTTAATTCATTCTTCTCTTTCTTTCAATTACAGCCACTTCCCTCAGGAAAGGAAACCAAAGAGAGCCTCTTAGCTGCGGCTGAAACACGGGATCGGGAAAAAATTAGGTGAGGAAGTGTATTTCCTTAAAAGTGCTCTAGGAATATTCACCCAAACTGGGTAGCTCCTGTTATATTATGCATATGAATTATCTTCAGAGTAGTTCTTACTCTCCTTGCTCTCTTCTGCTTATATTCACTGTGACATATACATCTCAGCTGCATTTGTATTAGCTTTTTCTTTGATCTCTTAAGTAGCTGGGGTCCTTCTTTCCATTGCAACTTTTATTTAAATGTTAGTGTTGTGTCCGTATTTGGTCCTTTTCAAGCGGGTCTCAGTGACACAGAAACCAGGCCCAGCACTAATTCTGGAGCACCAAGGGGAGCTTGACTCCCTGCTGCTGACCTGGGTTCCCTTCTCAGAGCAATATTCACACCATCACGAGGGCAACACAAGTCAGAAGGGAATCACGTCCAGCCCCTTCCAGCCTGCTTTTTTCTCTGCTATTTTACCCCAATGTAAGAAGACATTCCTGACACCAGAAAAAGTCCTGCTCTGGGTGGGCATTTGCAATTCTGGGTGCTTTTCGCCTTGAAACTTTGGCTGTTTTCCAGCCTCATCTTCAATCTGCGCTGCACACAGCTTGGGTATTAAAGCAGTTTCAAAGCAGAGCAGCTCCCACGAGCACATCAGACAGAACAGTGCATGGCTCAAACGGCTCTCCAGAAGATATTTAACTCCTTGCTAAGGTGTCTGGAGGAGCTTCTATAGGTGTCTCATGTGCATTGAGGGCATTCTCCTCACCCCAAGCCCCATGGACCCTCACAGATGTCACCTCGGAGAACCAGCCTTGGCTGTTGGTTGAGCTGCACACAAGGCACGTTTGCAAACGTGCTCAGAATTGCCCAGCCACAGCCCATATATCTGCAGCAGGTTGTTTAAGTGGTTGTGATGGATGCAAGGTTGTGATGACACGTTATATGGGCAGGTGGGCTGCAATAAAGAAGGATGGTTCCTAGGTCTTAGAGCGAGGTCTTCAAAAATAGCCATTTCAATCTGTGAGACAGAAGCACTCCAAGCCGTTGAGGAGATGGTGACAAACATGAGGACTCCAGGATCAGATAAGAGACAGTTATCTCAGGGAAACCCTTGCCAACCACAAGTGCTTTTCCAGCATAGCTTGGGTGCAGGATACGATGCACATCATTGCTCCAAGCCCAGAGCCTGCTCCCCTGCCACCCAAAGAGAAGGGATCCCTAATCTCTGTGCACCCCGACCCATCTTGCCTGGGCATCTCCCTCATGTCCCATACGAACCATGATCATGCCCAGGTAATGGAAAATGCAACTTCCTCTCCCTCATTAATTAATTCAGACCTGCAGAGCACTTCAAGGTTCTTGCACGAAAAGTACCAAACAAATCCAAAGCATTACTATTAACAAAATGTTCAGTCTTTCTACAAATTAATTAATTTGTGATGTTTTCTTCATGAGGAGTATTATCTAATGCAACGAACGCACTACATCAAACAGACACATGCTACTCAACAGCTAATCCAGCGAGAGAGAGCGATAGGAAAATGTCTTTAGGGTTTAACGGGGGAATAACAAACACACAGGCGATCACATATGTTTCATTTCGCTTAATATCTGGGATCTGTCTGTGAATAAACATTTCATCTCGCACCTTTTTGATGGCTGCCACAACAGTATTTCAAAGGGATCGCTCCGTCTTCACGAGGCGGTGGAGGTTGATCTCCTGTGAGAAGAGGGAGATGAAAGACAGCTCCACAATGCAGTTCCAACAAAGCCCCAGACCTTTTGAACCGCCAGGATTTATATGTCATTAAATAATTAACTCAATGATGCATGATGGAAAGTAATGCGCCTCTCTGTGAAAGACCTCAATTAATTGCTTTCATTTCAGCAGACACCGAGGCTTCATGATGAGATATGTGAGGTGAACTTTATTTCAGAGATTGCCTGATAAAGGCAGCCGTAAAGAAGGTAAAAAAACGACTTGTTCAGATAAGACTTTTGTTTGCTGGAATGTTTTTTGTATTGCAGTGTCTTTGGCTTAAATTAACTGACATAATCAGATGCAAAGAAAGAGTGCTTAGAGCCTTGCCCTTGTGCTATGAATTCCAGGGACCGTAAGAGGCATTTCAAGGCATATCTGAACCAGAGATTTGCAGTTCACTTATCTGATGACTCTTACTTGTCATCATCCACAACCTGGCATGTGCAGTTTGGTTTAATCTGTCATCTCTGCATCCTGTCTCCTCTCTTGGGATTATCCTGAAGTCTAATAGGATGTAATTCTATGCGCTACCCTAGAGCAAGCAGCTGGGAAGCCAGGCATTGAATGGAAAGAGAGAACTCAACCTCTTGCAAGTCCAGGACCAACTTTGAGGTCAGGTACATTCAGCTAAATTTAGAGTAAGTTTTTTTTTCATAATCTTCCAGCCTGATGCAGATTTGGAAGGGTGAATGAGGAGGAAACCATTGATGGTAAAAAATATGCACAGATTTACACCTCAGGTCAGAGGTCTTCAGTGAGAAGGACGCTTTTCTAACCCCACATTTTACATGGGTGAAAACGAAGTCACCTAAGGATGGTTCCCAGCCTTGTGACTTGTGTGCCAGTGACCATGGCCCTACCTCAACCCGTGGTGAGACAACCTGTGCTGAACCCTGGAGGGAACCGGGATCATATGATCCAGATGGGGCTACTTTAGCCAGGTTGCTGCTTCATTATTTAAAAGGCTGCAAAAAAAACGGACTAATCTGGTGCCATCTGCTGAGGACAAGGTGAGAAGAATCCTGCCAGCGTCTTATGTTCACCGCTGTCCACGGGGCTCCCAGGGGCGGCCGCTTCCACCTCATTACAGCTGCCACAGTCCGTGCCGCGGGCACGTGAGGCTGGAGCGGGCTGCGGAGCGGAGCTCCTGGCTCCTTGGCACATGGCAACGGAGCATCTTCCGTTGAGCATCTTCCCAGGCGGCATGGATGGTGTTGGAGCTGTGGGAAGGCTGTGTGCCACGACGAGCTCGGAGCAAAGAGCTTCCCTCGTGCAAGGTGGGGCAAGCCCTGAGCTTCTGGAAATATGTATTGCCAAAAAGGGTCCTGCTCTCGTCCTGGTCACGTCAGGGGTAACAAAGCCATCCTGGGACTATTAATGGTCATTGC
>JAVCKT010026738.1:20157-40931 GCA_032273925.1 Rhynchotus rufescens | reverse complement strand
ATGGATAACTGAAGCCCCAGGAGTTCCCCCACAGGTCCGCTCCTGCACGGACGGTCTCCGCTGCGGGTGCTCCCGCGCCAGGACCCTGTCCTGGTATCACAGGCGCGGCCAAATCCGCCAATCAGAAAAGCGCTGGGAGACACAGGCGGCTCTGAGGTGGCACTAGGGGGGAAGGCGACAATCAAACACCCCTGGAAGCGCCCTCTCGGCTCCTCTCTCGTAGGGACGGGGTCTGGACTGAGCGCTTGTCCCGGGAGTCCTAGTCTCGGTACCAAAAGGGCGGCCAAAACCCCGAAACGGGAAAGCGTAAGGAGCGAGAGGCGGCCCCACAGCCCCCAGATGGGCGGGGCCGAGTCCCTCACAAGAGGCGGTGCCCCCAGCAAAGGTGGCAACTGAAGTCATGTGTCAGTCCCCGACAGGGTAGAAATCACTACAGTCACCTGTCTGTCCCCTTTCAGGTCCGCTCCCAGGCACCGGCACCGGGGGAAGGCGACAATGGAAGTCCCTGCCAGTCCCCTCTCAGGTCCGCTCCTTCACGGACGGGCTCCGCAGCAGATGCTCCGGCCCCGGGACCCTGTCCTGGTATCACAGGTGCGACTAAATCCGCCAATCAGGAAAGCGCTGGGAGTCACAGGCGGCTCTGAGGCGGCACGGGAGGGGAAGACGACAACTGAATGGCCCTGGAACTCCGATCCCCTAGAGAGGGGCTCCGGAATGTACTCTTGTCCCGGGAGTCCTTGTCCCAGGACCAAGAGCGCGGCCAAAGCCACGGAGCGGGAAAGCGCAGGGAGCGAGAGGCGGCCCCAGAGCCCCCCGAGCGGGCGGAGCTGAGTCGCTCACGAGAGGCGGCTCTGAGGCGGCGCCACCAGGAAGGGGGACAACTGAAACCACCTGCCAGTCCCCTCTCAGGTCTGGTCTCAGGCGGTGCCACCAGGGAAGGTGGCAACCGAAGCCCACCAAACACACACACACACACACACTCTCCCTCTCTCTGTCTCTCTCTCTGCAAGTCCCCTGTCAGGTTCGCTCAGAGGTGGCACCAGCAGGGATGGAACCAGTGCAGCCACTGGGCAGTCCCCTTTCAGGTCCACTCCGTGGCGGTATCACCAGGGAAGGTGACAACTGAAACTACCTGTCAGTCCCCTATCAGGTCCGCTCCCAGGCACTGGCACTGGGGGAAGGCGACAATGGAAGTCCCTGCCAGTCCCCTCTCAGGTCCGCTCCTGCACGGACGGGCTCCGCTGCGGGTGCTCCCACCCCGGCACCCTGTGCCGGTATCACAGGCGAGGCCAAATCCGCCAATCAGGAAAGCGCTGGGAGCCACAGGCGGCTCTAAGGCGGCACTAGGCGGGAAGGCGACAACCGAATGCCCCTGGAAGCGCTCTCTCAGCTCCGCTCTCATAGAGACGGGCTCCAGACCTAGCTCTGGTCCCGGGAGTTCTTGCCCCGTTACTATAAGCGCAGATAAAGCCGCCAAGGGGAAAGCGCAGGGAGAGAGAGGCGGCCCCGGAGCCCCCCGAGTGGGCGGCGCCGAGTCCCTCACAAGAGGGTGTCCTGAGGTGCGCCACCAGGAAGAGCGACAAGTTAAACCACGTGTCAGTCCCCTCTCAGGTCGGCTCTGAAGTGCCACCGTCAGGCAAGAAATCACTACAGTCACCTGCCAGTCCCCCTTCAGGTCCGCCCGTGCATGGACGGGCTCCGCAGCGAGTGCTCCCGCCCTGGCACCTTGTCCTGGTATCACAGGCGCGACCAAATCCGCCAATCAGAAAAGTGCTAGGAGACACAGGCGTCTCTGAGGCGGCACTAGGTGGGGAAGGCGACAACCGAATGCCCCTGGAAGCGCTCTCTCAGCTCCGCTCTCGTAGGGACGGGGTCTGGACCGAGCGCTTGTCCCGGGAGGCCTTGTCCCGGTACCAAAAGTGCGGGCAAAACCCCGAAACGGGAAAGCGCAGAGCGAGAGGGAGCCCTGGCGCCTCCCGAGCGGGCGGTGCCGAGTCCCTCACGTGAGGCGGCTCTGAGGCGGCGCCACCAGGAAGGGCGAGAACAGACCCCACGTGTCAGTCCCCTCTTAGCTCCGCTCGCAGGCGGCGCCACCAGGAAAGGTAGCAACGGCAGCCACCTGTCAGTCCCCTTTCAGGTCCGCTCCCAGGCGCTGACACCGGGGACGGCGACACCTGAAGCCCCTGCCAGTCCCCTCTCAGGTCCGCTCCTGCACGGACGGGCTCCGCACCGGGTGCTCGACCCCGGGACCTTGTGCTGGTATCACAGGCGCGGCCAAATCCGCCAATCAGGAAAGCGCTGGGAGACACAGGCGGCTCTGAGGTGGCAATGGGGGGCAAGGCGACAATCAAACACCCCTGGAACCGCCCTCTCAGCTCCTCTCTCGTAGGGACGGGCTCGCGATCGAGTGCTTGTCCCTGGAGTCCTTGTCCCGGTACCAAAAGTGCGGGCGAAACCCCGAAACGGGAAAGCGCAGGGAGCGAGAGGCGGCCCCGGAGCCCCCCGAGCGGGCGGCGCCGAGTCCCTCACGAGAGGCGGCTCTGAGGCGGCGCCACCAGGGAGGGCGGCAGCTGAAGCCACCTGCCAGTCCCCCTTCAGGTCCGCTCCCAGGCGGCGCCACCAAGGAAGGGGGCGACTGAAACCCCCTCAAGTCCCCTCTCAGGTCCGCGCCTGGAAGCGCTGTTGGTAACTCCTTGTGTCGACGCGCATGGATGTGCACACCAGAGACAGACGGAAACCTGCTGTCTGGAGGCGTTTATTTATAAAGGTCATGATTTAAGGACTTTTCTCATCCCCACAATTGTCTTTCTAAATGTGCTCATAAACACGGCCATACATTGCTCTTGAAATAAAATAAAATCACCCCCAAAGAATTATTTTTCTCTGAATGGGCAGACTTGCCCTGTGCATTAGCCAACAGCGCCTAAAGAGAGGCAGCTGTACTGAAGCTGAACAAAAGCTGACAAATGCTGTTTATGAAATACTGAACCATCTCCTGCCACTGTCTGCCAATGTGGATGGCACTGGGCAAAGGAGCGTTTCAGACAGCTACTCATGTATTATTATTATTATTAATTATTAGTATTTACACTGTGATTAGCATCCGGCTGTCTTAGCCAGGGGACAGACACTCCACTTTGCAGTCTTCTTTCACAGATTTTTTTTTTATACCAGTCAAAATATACCCTGCCATATAAGGAAAAAAAACATAGCTGGCAAAAGGCTGTGAAATGCTAAAGTGGATCCAGTATTTTACACAATATTGCTGATTCCTGTGTTAAAAAAGAAAAAGAAAACAAAAAAGCCATGAGATCCTTACACTAGTTTCCACTGGAAGAAATGGAAATCACATTTTGCAGACTCTACTGGGAGTGATGGGACTGTCTGATCATTCATTTTTTTTTCCCTTCTTGTTGTGCAATGATTCAAGGGTGCCCCCAGGGAGATGTTTTTAGAGGAAGGGCCAGGATGGTGTCTGAGGCAGCCCCCCAGAGCAGAGCTCTGCCCTTTCCCGTTTGCTTTGGAAGCGCCCAGAGGCCGCAGTGAGGGGCAGCACAAGCAGACCTGGCCCGGGGCAGCCCACGTGCTCAGCAGCAGAGAACCTGCCTCCCATCGGGTTGCATCTACATAGACCTGCATTTGTCTCTGACCATAGCCCAGATTTCTCTCTTTATTTATCTACCTGTCGGCTCACTTTACAGTCTCGCTCTGGACAGACGCAGAGCGAGAGACAGGACCAGCTGCTGCAGTATGCACAGCATGCCAACGAGCTTGGTGGAGTGTGCAAGCATCCTCATGCGGTGGAAAGGTCCTTTTGTAAACATGCTTTGCGATCAAAGGGCTGATGCTTGCTGATATTTTCAATATTAATAATCTCCTGGCTGCCTCACTCCATTCTCTGGCTCCATATTTTCCCTTCCTTCATAGTTCACAGGGAGCAGAGCTTAAAACAACAAGCCAGCAGAAGGAAAGGAAGGCTGTTTAAAAACAGGATTCCAGGGAAGAACAAACCGTATTGAACTGAAATGCATCAGATACATCAAAAATCACTGTATTGCCATAGACTGTGCATGGCACAGACTGAGAGGCATCTAAAGACACACGCAGACATGCATACAAAAATAATTTATATTAACATTCACACTCCTATAATATCCATGTACTGAATATATTCACACACCATCATATTCACACCTCCTTTCCTATCTACTCTGCAGGTATATATGGAATCAGGGAGCCGAAACAAGAGCTTGTATCATCTTTAAAACAAATTCGCACTAAAAATATCCAAAGAGGCAAGCTGCTCCCAGAAGACAGGTGGAGGGCTATTTTTTTGTGATGCTTTCATGTTTGAGAAAGAGCAGCAAGATGCTAAGGAAGCCGAGAGAGAATAAAAGCTGTGCAATGGAAATAGCTTCCGTAGCATGGCCCTGAGAGATACTGGAGAGGCAGTTTTGGGGCCAAGTGCTGGCTGAGAGATGCAGGGAGAGATGTGAGGCTCCTGCTGCGCTCTGTGAAGCAGAACCTGGTATGTTCTTGGTCCATAAACAGGACTGCACCAAAGAGCCTGGATCCCACTGCCAGTCCCTTCTCCTAATCCACGTTCCTTTGCCCAAGGAAAAGGCTTCAATAGAGGCCGGTTATCACCTCCGCACACACTCAGAACACGTCATCTGTCCCCGAGAGCAGCTGATCCAGGCGAGGCGAAGAGCAGAGCACGGAGCCGCACGCTGCCAGACAGCCCCGCGGCTCGGCGGGATCAGCCAGACATTCCCGACCTGCTGCAAACTGCGGGAGCGACTCAAAGGGACGCAAGGGATCCAGCCGGAGCAAAGGCTCAGGCTCCACGGGTGCCGCTACCTGGAGCTGTTTAGAATGGGGACTGCTGGACCTGAAGCAAAGCTCTCTGTAATTCAAGGTGCCGCTGGCAGTCCGGACCAGACTGTGAAAGAATCCGTACTTTCTTTCTGTCATTTTCATCCCTCTCAAGTTTATAAAATAAAGCATCTAAACAAAATACATAACCACTGTAATTTTTATGTAATTTTATTATGTTCTGGAGACAAAATGCAGTCTACTACCCGGGCACCTGCTGGGGAGTCAAAGCCTTTGGAAATAAGGTCTATTTTGGATCCGTTATAATTTGATAATGTCACAAAAATACAGCAGCGAATTTTACCAGCATACTGACTTGCCAGCAGGGGGGAAAATTTATCACCACAAATATTTTGCCTTCCTTCTTTCTGGTATTTAAGGGCTTTCTAAACTCAAAGGTCACAGGAAAATTGCTGAGAGGAATCACAATCACAGAAAACGTATCCACTGAACGAGAACCTTTCTCTAAGAAAGTTATGCCCAGACTGACCAGAAATCACGGCCATGGCTTTTTATCATCCCAGCGCTGTGC
The DNA here is from genome assembly GCA_032273925.1 of Rhynchotus rufescens. Classification (NCBI taxonomy): domain Eukaryota; kingdom Metazoa; phylum Chordata; class Aves; order Tinamiformes; family Tinamidae; genus Rhynchotus; species Rhynchotus rufescens. The sequence goes on along the minus strand of JAVCKT010026738.1, from coordinate 35,524 downwards.
TATGCACTAGCTGGAAAAACTGAACTCCATTTTCAGATTCCCCTTTAAAACTGCTTCCTAGCACAACCCACTGAGAATTTCAGGCTAATCTAAATGCCTATTTTATCACCTCATCCCTAATAAATGCAAAGCGCTGATTTTATCTGTTGCTAGAACATTGCCTTGCATTGCTTGAGCTGCATTTTACAAGCCTGTTTATATAGGTTAGTATTGCACTTCCTTCCTTTTCTGCACCAATAAAAGTAAGCATTTAAATGCTGTAGTGCAATTGCAGGGTATTAGGGCTCTGATTTTAACTCCTAAGTCTTCCTGAGGCCAGAGAGACCACACGACACTAAGCAAAAGCTGCCTCTTCTCAGCCTTAGCTGGACCGAGCTTGCAGACAAGCAGGCACCAGGACTGTGATGCAAAGAGCCAGTTTCAGCTCTGGGGGTCACATTAAATCACACAGAACCGCCGGAGCTCGTGTGTGTGGCTGGAGAAAGCTGGAGGGAACCCAAATCGTGGCACCAAGGAAGGAGCACGTCTCTGCCCTCAGACCAGCCCTCATCCCGCAGCCATCGCCTGTATTTTCTGCTTAGCAGAGGCTCTTTGCTAGGACTCTCCATCACACTTAATGGTGAAAATATTTCTTCCAGGACCAGCAGATGGGGAGGGAAGAGAGGTGCAGCGTGAAATTTAAACATCTGCTTCCCGTTCATCTTCCCCCACGCTGTGCTCGGAGGACAGAGCCCGTGGAGGGAGCGGAGGGGAGGATGCTGTTGCCAGCAGTTTGCTCAAAGATGTTTAAAGTGAAAAAAGGCAAGGCAGTTTGATTAGGGGTTTATGCAGTGGGAATAAATGAGATTAGTCTTGGTGGAAGGGCCCTGACAGGAACCCAAATTTTATCAGTCTGAAGAAGCACATACATTAGGCAGGACTGGCTTCTCCCTGGTCCCGCAGAGCTCCCTCTGCAACTGAAGGAAAAGCCCCAGCTCTTTTGCTATAGTGTTTGATATATAGAAAATGTTATACAATTTTTCCAGTGTTTAAGTGCACAGAGACATACTTGTTGGAAGAAAGTAATGAGGCTGCAGCCCTTTACATATCCATGTACACAGCGGGCGCCAGGCAAACCCTCCCAACACATCCACTGTACAGTTGCATCTTGCCATGAAGATGTGCAAACTTGTGCATATATAAAATAAAATTGTAGAGGGTGAGGAGGCTCAATTGACAATGAATATAGGTAAATCATAATTTCTTGCACATGCATAATTAAGCTGCCGAATTCATGACCAGAGAAAACAGAAACCGAGAGGCTTTTCAAAAGACTAATGTAAATACAGAGCTCAGTGGCAGCTGCTGTGAAAGATAAAGAAAGGCATTAGAGGCAAGATCCCCCGTTGCAGCTGAGCACATGCCAGGCACTTTGCAGGGCGGAGGATTAAAGCGGCCCTTGCACTGGTCTCGTGTAGCTCTCCTCATGCTTCAGCCTGCAGCCAGGTCCCCTCGTTCCCCAGCGCCTTCCCGGGATGATGCCGATGAGCAGCCTGCTTAGGCTGCATGGGATGCTGCTGTCCAGGCCCCTCGGAGCGTGCCGGGATGCATCCCTCAAGCACCCATCCCTCGTGGATCAGGGTGCAGGGATAACGGCTCGCTCCGGGGCCAGGGTGCTGGTGGCAGGGGCAGAGATGACTCCTGACAACGAGGCAGCCACCGCGCGCTTGGGAGCTGGGCAGCAACGCGGCGCTCGACGCCAGCTAGGGATGAAAGTGCTGCAGTCTCGCCAGCTCGGGCTGCCAGGAGCAGGGCACGAGAGCAGCGGGACACAAGAGAGGGAGCTTTCCAAGGCCGTTTGTGCACTAAGCAGACACAGATCTTTGATGATATGCAAAAGAATTTAGCATCTTTCAAAGGAAGAAAAGGACACCCCGTCCTGCTTGTCTGAGTGGAAGGGGGAGGTGAGGAGTGTATCTGCTGATAACTGAGCCCTGGCACTCTGCAATCAAGGGAAAGTGCCAGCGAGTGGAAAGGGAGGAGAACCGCAGCCTTCAAGGGGCAGACGAGGATATTTTTACATGCAAATGTGTCAAGAACAGAAGAAGCTGCTGGAAGGAAACACACCTATTTTCTCAGTCGTGAATATCAAACGGAGTGAATATGAGACGGAGAGATCGCACCGCAAAGCGGCAGAGGAGTTATGGGATGGCTCAGAGAAACAGAATAAACAACAGGCACACTTCTGTCATATTTAATTTTGATTTCAGAGAAAGAGTGGAAAAATATGGACTGTGATGATCAGATTATTTTTCCTTTCAAATCTTCTTTCAGGCAGTAACCAAACCATTAGGCCTGTGCACAGACTCAGGACCAGGAACTGATATATCCCTGTCCTGCTTGGGTGAATAAAATATGTTCTGAAACGGCTCTAGTCTCACAGCTATAGTTCATAGTTATCAAAAATGCCAGTCAGGGTTAAATCTCTCTTTCTTTTCAATTATTTCTTTCATAAATGAAAGCCCAAATGACTATATATCATGCTATAAAAAATAGTATGTCATTTGCTTTAACCAGAAATAAAACAAAGCCATATTCACACTGAAAATACAGCAGAGGCAAGGGGAATAGAGGGAATAAAAAGGATGCAAACTAAATTTTCCCATATTTTTGTAAAGCTGGGATGAGCCGCAAGGTCTGCATCTGGAATAGGGGCTCAGGACTTATGTTCTGGTCTAGACAATTAAAAAGATTGGCCCAAAATGAGCAGCTCTCAAGACTTTCTTGAAATTATCTCCTTATAAGATGCTTTTAAGCTGGCACCCTGGGAGAAAAGCACGGCCGAGCTGCTGTTGAGGTTTCCAGCTCTCTGCAAGGCTCTGAAGCCCGCATATTGTTTTTCAGTTTGTGCCTGTGTTTAGATAATTGATAAAATTTACTGCAACAGTAAAAACTGAATTAACAACTCTGACCTTTCTACTGCTTCTTCCCTCTTTCTCAATTGAAATGTGACGCCTGCCTCTGACCTTCTCACACAATTCCCACTCCGTCTTCAGGCAAAGCTGAAGCTGCCAGTGTGCACTGGGGTATGTGTGAAATGTTAACAGCCCAGCTGCACATCTTCTTCCACATAAAACTCAGCAGAGGTGGCCATAAAGACTACAGACTTTTGGGCTAGGTCCAGGACTGAGCTGCACTTAGGACAGTGCTATCAGGACTAATGGAAAGTCTCGAGTCTAGGAAAAGGCATATCGAGTTCAAAGACAGTATGGAATGATAGTCACGTTTTCTGTTGGTATCACCCTTGAATTGCAGGACATCCCACTGCTGAAGGAAGTGCTGTGTGAGAGGAATGTGGGAAAACAAACTGCATCTGCTTGCTCAAAGGCCAGAAGTTCCTGCTCTGCCTCTGTACATTAACACTGGGAGGGAGAAGTATGAAAACATAATGGAAAAGCAATGAAATATGACTAAAGTCTTGTAATGATGAAATACAACAATTCCTAATAGAGAAGAGGCACAAACAAGAAAACCTGAAACACTTTATACGAAACAAAAATAAGAGAGAAGAGAAGGAAGGGGAAGTGTGAGGGAGAAGAGAAAAGAAGCAGCTGCTGGAAATGACTTTTAACTTTTCCACTTAGCGTTTTAAACCCAAAAAGCAATTACTGTCAAGCTTGCATTGGCTTTCTGCACGTTAATTCCCTATTATTAAAAAAATTAATGAGTTTAACAAACTCCTTGTCCTCATAAAGTTGTCCTCTTTATTACTGGTGTTAGTAATCCACCAGGGACCCTGCCTCCAAAGCTCAGCAATATGCCCTGATTTTTTGAAGTTCAGAAAAAAAAAAGAAAGAAAAGATAAAGTGAGGAAGAGGAGTTCAAGAAAAGGAAAATTAGAAAATGATAATGGGAGTCTGAATCTTTTCCCTCTGGATTAGTCCTAGGCTGACAGGCTGGAGAGTGAATGTCATTCTCCAAGTGATGTCTTCAATGGTCTATACAGCAAAAGGGCAGGATGACCCGTTGGGGAGGATACTTGTATTTTTCCCGCAGGCTCCATGCCCTGCCAGTTATTGGCCTGCCCATATTTCCTGTCCTCAGCACATAAGGGTTTATTCCTGGGAAGCCAACACACAGCGGCCACAGCCCTCAGGGATCAGAGCGCAGAAACCCCCTTTGCTCCCTGACACGGAGTTCAAAGCTCTCCCGGCACAAGGTCCCTCCACACCACAAAGCATTTGGGGTGTAAAACCGGTTTACTGGGCAGTGGCAGGTTTAAGTCAGCGACTTTATCCTTTCTGCTCATTAGAATTTAAAACCTACAATAAAAAGGCCAAAAGGGGAACTGCTAAGCCTTAATAAAAATAATCTTTAAATCTGTTTGAGATTTCAGTTGATACACTGCACAACACCTAACGTTTGTACTGCACTTTCTGCTCAGATTTAGGGACCCTCTAGCTCCCAGAGTTGAATAGGTCACTGCTACGAAGAAGATGAAAATAATGAAGAAGATGAAAATAACTCATGCAAAAGGTTGCAGTCAATAAGCACCACTCAGAAGACCAGGCATATGACTCAGAAATGAAGAGCTAATGGTAAAGAACAAGACCGAGACGTCGAGATCTATTTTAAATTTGGCTCAGGAAGCTCTGTGAGATAAGCCAGGGCGCAATATGAGCATCAGAACAAAAGAAAGCACGGAGGAGAGCGCATCAAATTTTGATATTTTAAGTGACCAGGAATAATGCACTGCTACATCCAGGCAAATATATTCAGGATAAAAGGAGTCACATGTTAGCTGCTGCAGAGGGTGACTTATGCCAGTGGTTACAGCGCTCTGTTGTATTGTCCTCATTTATAGTCTCTCTCTACAAGTAACTAAGAGGCAGCAAGTAGTATTGATCCAACTGCACCAGGTACCAAACAATCCTTTGAAGTTTTGGCAGCACGGGAAGGGAAATGTAAGTGTGTTGTGGAGCGCAGTGCCACAAGCAAAGCCTGCAGGAAGAGGAACAAGGAAGCTTTTCAAATGCAGTTTGAAATTCCCTCGTTTGTCTTCCTTGGATTCATTTCAAAATCTCTGATGATGATAAATATATAAGATTCTCCTGTGCTCATCAGACATCAGCTCTGGAGCAGGATGCTACAGCTTTCTGTAATGCCTGCAAGTTCCACTGGCTACATTTCAAGTTTGCTTTAGACAATTCATTTCTCCGTAGCTTTCTAACTCTAAAATTTGTTAGTCCTGATCCTCTTCTAACCTGTTGCTTCTTTATACTTAAGGGGCTGAGATTTTGTCTAACTATAAATTTACTGCAATTGAAAAATCCTATTACTCCCTCAGCATGGTGTTGTATAAATATAAGGCAGGACCTTTAATTTTCTAGGCAAAGATATGATTTCAGTTCCTTTCATGGTCTAATTATTACTTGGCAAATATCATGTTGTGGTGAGTATTTAAGGATAATTCTCAGATAATACTTAATTATACGGTTAATTTTTACAATGATGGGAAAGCCTCAAAGATTCAGAGTCCAGATTTTTTAGACTATCCCAAAACCCCAGCTATTTCCCTGCACTTGTTAAATGGGCTAGAATTTATGAATTTTTTAGTATCTGTAGTACATAAAACAGCTTTTGCTGTTTGTATCTGACATTAATCTCAGCTGCTCACTGGAATTTGGATTTACAGGTAGCTACAGATTGCTTTGAACTTTTAAAATGACCTTACATAGCCCTATACCTGATTAACTCACCAGATAGCCTGAATTTGCAGGTGATTTATATGACTAAACTGGCAGACCTTTCAGAGAATACCATCTTAAGGAAAAATGTTTGCAATAAATGGAGGAAAAGAAGGTTTGACTCAAGTGAAATGTCTAATTTTCTAAATGTCTAATTTTCTACGGTGGGACAGACAGCTTGTGGAGAAGACAAAGGGGAGCAGGGGCAAATTTAGTATTGCATTCCTCAACCTTTATGCATTGATAAATGTTTCTAGCAGCAAGAGCTTCCCTGGAACGCTGTGATGTGCAGCATGCTGAATTGCTGCACAAAGCACAGGTCCCATCAGATACACAGAGTGCGTTTGCTGTGCAGTGGCGCAGAGCTAAGCTAAGCCCCGACCTTCATAGTTCACCAAGTTAGTTCATTAAACCACTTGTGACACCTTGGGCAGCCCCAAATGAAGTTTAGTCTTATCAGGTAACAAACAAGCTCTTGGCCTCTTAGACTTGGATCTATGAGTCAATACGTCTCCCAGCTGAGATTGTAGACATAATGATTAATTCACTGCTGGCTGCCTGGGTAAGCGGCTACATAAATACAGAAGGAATGGTGCCTAGGCAAGCTGGGACTGCAGCCTGGGAGGACGTATAAACACGGAGATATATGGAGAGAGACACACAGACAAAGGACCATAAGGACTGTTTGAATGGATCACAGCAAAATTTCTCCTGGATCACCGTCTTGTCAAAGACCAGCAGCTGGTGTCTAGAGAAGAGCAGAAATTGTTCAGAGTGATCTTGTTCCTCTCCTCACATGCTGTGAGTTTAATTGGCGTGACTCAATTGGTGGTTTAAGCAGGACGGCATTTAGGCCATTGCCTTTAACTGCCTTCTGTGACCCATCTCATGGGGACAATGAAGGTTCAAGCTTTGCAGCCTGTCTACATCACCTCCTCGTGTTAGTGTCAGGGATACCATGGTTGAGCCGGGGGGTTAAGGGGAAGGTGGGAGGGTTTGAGGCACTCACTTGTGGAGCGGTTGCAACAGGCTTTTTGCAGCTGAAAAGCCCAGGTTCCACTGTCAGCACCACTTTCAGTTCAAACAACTCACTTCATATCTCTTAGCCTTGATTTACTCCTGCACAATGAGCTTAACAGACTATTTCATGAGGTAGTCTCAATTAATTAGCATTTGTAAAAGTGCTCTGAGATTCCCAGATGAAAGGCTGGCCGGGAATGGCAAATTGCTAATGATAATTAATAGTTATTCATGATCACTTTACAGAATTCCAAATTATTTTCTGAGGGGAAGAAAGCAGGGATAGAGACTCTCAAGATAGAGATCACTAAAAAACCCCACGACAGTTATGCCTCCCTCCCCGCCTCCTTCCTCAGCATTAATAGGAAGAGCTGACACCTCTTATGAGCAGAGGAGCTGCAATATAATAAAGGGTGGAAAAGCCTCAGGTGCTCCTCGATGCACAACACGTTCCTCCTCTGGCACGCACCGTAGCTGGGGAAGGGCAGGAAGGGGGAGTGAGATAGCAGGACTGGGTGAACAGGGGGGTTACATTTCTCTCTCAAAGTGCTGCAAAGGCAGTCCTAATTAAACAGATGTTCTTAATAATACTCTGACAACTGTCCCTGCTTTAATTTGCTTTGGAGTAAAGATTAATATAACAATACAACAACACTTTACAAGGGGAGAAAAGGGAGCAGAGCTAATAAAAGGCAGTAGCTTACATGGTTTATTATTGCCTTTCTTTCTGTTTGCCTAGCGAATATTTACCTCCTCTGGGAGCAGTTTTCATATTTATTTGATCACTCCTCCAAGCTAGGGCTGACTTTGTGGTACCTTGCAGGAGGATTAACGCCAGGGCCACGAGGTGTGCTGGGCACACAGACACATGGGGGTCTCCATGGTGATTCTCCAGCGGCAGGGAAGAAATCCAGCGGCTCTGAAGCGAGTGGTGCTGCGAAACACGAAGCGTGGCCGGCGGAGAAGGATCCCAGGTGCGGGTACAGGGCAGGAAGACATCAGCCCACTGGCGAGGCAAGAGAGAAGGAGGCATCTGTGGCAATGGGAAAAAGGAAGGGAGGAACAGATTCAGTCTCTGCATAGAATGTGGTTACCATTCAATCATTCTTTAAATATTTTATAGCTCTACGTTATGCAATCTGTGAAGCCGTTTATGATAAAGAGGTCCTTCAACAAGAAAGCTAAAGAAAAGAGCAGGAGCTGGCAGCTAAGTACATTGCCCTTTGCTGGAATGAATGCAGCTTGTTTACCTTCTGTTTTTTACAGCTTTCTGAAATGTCAGATGCCACCCAGACTCTCTTGGCAAAAGCACGCTGTAAAATTCCCTCCATCATCTTCCACCTGTACCTAGGAGCCTTGGTTCCTCTCCTCACTTTTCACTCTTAAGCGCTATCCAGCGACAGACCTTTGAATGTTGTCTCAAGCCAAATTGCTTTCATTCTGGGGACTGCAATTCCCTTCAATGAACTCGGTATTAGGAGTAGCACATCATCAGGGCTGCAGCTTTCTCAGGATTTTACCGTTAATGGAGCTGGCAGCAGACAAAACAAGCACGTGGCTGACAGGAGCACGTGCAGCCCTTCACTCCTTTGCAGCTAACAGGTTCCCCTGGTCTCTGCTCTCGAGCAGGGACCAAGTTTTGCCTGTCTGCTGGAATTACTGTGGCGAAATTGATGGATGCTCCAGGCTCGGACTGACCCGGTCTTGTCCTTAGCAATTATCCTGCATTGCTCTTGGCTGCCTTTGCATCCAAGAACTATTCCTGGATCATTTGCAGACCCTGGAAGAATTTTGCTGGCTAAATTGTTGCTCGGACTAATCCAGCCCACTGAAATGACCATCATTACCAGGATGAGTCTTTGAGAACTCTTGATTATGGGACAGAAGGTATATAGTGGCAGGCCCCTGTGCTTTAAAGTTGAAAAATGCCAATTACTCATTCTTCAGGCAAAGAGAGTGATTTTGGACTTAAGGCAATACCCACTGGCCCAAATCTAAAGCATTCTTTGGTTCTTCCCCTGCCAGAAAAATATATATAAGCCAAAGACTCTTAACAGTCAAAAAGATAAAAGAGTAAGATGGAGGTATAAGGCATAAATGCAATATAGTCCCAAGCAACTGACAAACTGAACATAATTTGGGTGAGCTGAAGGCAAAACATGGCCAAGTATAAAGGTTTTGGAAAAGGTAATTTTAGGCAGCAACATCTATTCTAACTAGGAGGAGGTAAATCCTCTCCCTCTGCAACTCTATTTCTATCAAGCCCTTCTTTCAAAGAGCTCTTCAAACACAGTTTTATCTGCTACAGACCACAATGCAGGTAAGCATACTGCCCTGACGCAAACCTGCCCATAGCCAGGCGATGAGGAACACAAGGGATAGGGAAAGCTGAGAATAAATGGTGAGACTTTATGCCTAATTTGCTTTCTAAGACTGCAAAAATGAATATTAGTAAGATAAGGGGTGCTGAAAAGGGGACAAGGGTAGAGACAAGGAGACAGCTGAGTGGCACGTGTGGTTTGGGGATGCAACTGGATTGCAACTGGAAGCCCAGGTGCCACTGGGTGACTGTGCAATAGGTGTATTTGCTAAGCAGCAGGCAAAGGAGGTCTGGTTGGGACAAGGCAGTTGCAAAAAATAGGATCATGCAAAGGCCAGAGATCTGAGTGACAAGAGGACTGAAACCACTGTAGTTGAAACCCAAATAAACCCATGCCTTGCAAGCACCAAGGCTTTGCAGCTGAGCCTGGGCGAGAGTTACGTGCAGCAGCCATGTGAGCACTGCTTGCATTATACTCCAGAGAGAGAGTAAACTTCCAGACAAGTCATTTGTTTGCTAAAAAGGCTGAATCTTTATTTCCTCTGAGCTATAGCGCTGGCCTGAAGTTCCCAAGGTCTAAGCAAAGCCATCAGTCACAGTCAACTGGGCCTGGACTGCAGGAAAGTGGCGGTCTGTATCTTTTAGAGACAAGCAGGTATAGGGAGGGATTGCTGAGCTGGTGGAAAGGCAATTGCTCTAAATAAATGCATAATGGAAAGATGCAAACTGGCCTTTATTTCACTTTCAAGGAGAGGACAAACCAGCCATTTAATGCCCTAGGACAGAACCTCCTTCTTCACTGTCTATAGACGCAAGAGCCAAGGACCATAATGAGAGATACAGCAGGAGCAATAAATGCAAATCAGGTGGCAAGAATGCTTGGAACCAGCAAAAACTGTGTACTAACCCAGAATTAGAGAAGTAACCCTGCTCTCTGAGAGCTCAACCAGCCTCCAATGGTGGCACCTAATGTAGTTGTTCCCTTTTCTTTTTGTTACCACTGATTTCAAAGCCACTTCATTTGCTGTTCAGACCATGTGTGACCAAACAGAGCAAACTCAGGACTCTTCAGAGATCTCTTCATCAGATTGCTGTCTGTGTTCTACCTGACCACTGAATTTAATGAAACTTGCTGGAATGTATTATTTTTGAAACCAGCATTCCACTGGTTGACACTGTCTTGATAAAATAAATCATGTACATGCTGGGTTTTCTTTTCTCCTTTGAAATGTAATCCTGTGACTGTGTGTAAAGAAGTAATTGCATTTGAAAAAGAGAAATGGGGCTGTGTAAAGTGAAGCTTTGAGAAGCTCTCAACACAGGCAGCAAGAATTGGAGCCTGGTGCACACAAAAGAATTGACAGTGAGGAACAGAAGACAAAGGTGAGCTGGAGAAAGAGTTGTATAGGTCATTGGAATAGCGCTGCAGACAGAGGGATGAAAGGGTAGAATGAAAGAAAGGAAGCATAGTAGAAAGATGTATGCATTTATCTATGTACATGCGTTTCTATACATTTACCTACCCACACTTTGTCTTGTTTTTATATCCCCATCTATCTCTATGTCAAAACTGCTTCCTATTCTTTCTCTTTTAGGCCCTGTTTCTCTCCCCTTGCACCCTTTTCTGATTCTAAACTTGCCATTCCAATCCTTCTCTGCATCCAGTGGAGAGCCTTTCTCCTCTTCTTACCCTTTAAACTCATCACAAGTCACATTTACAGTATCTGGACAGAATCAAATTCCAGTTCTCTGGTACATAAACAATCATTTCTTTTCATGTAATCTCAGGATTATTCATTTCAAAGGGAGAGAAATAAAATATAATCAATTTTTATAAATGCTAAGATTTTAAAAATAGATGAACTGGGTGCAATAGGACTTTATTAAAATACAAAGAGATTAGAAAGGTCTCATTCCCTTCAATTATTAACAATGTACTTGTTCTGCAGAAAAGTACCCATGAAAATTTAAAACACATGAAAATGGTTGTTCACTTAAAACTGCTCAGTTAATCTGTGAGGAATGTTTTATTCAGAGGCATTAAATGAATACTGCAAGGTTTGATATGTGATAATCCATCATTCATGTGGCACAAACATGGAAATCAATAAAATGTTGTATCAAGAGGAGCGGTCAACATAATATCTTTGGGGGATTTCTGCACAGGTGGCTTGTTTTAATTCATGAGATGTCCATCATATCAATATTAACTCATAGCTTTTCATAGAAAATCAATATTAACTCAAAGGTTTTACAAACTGGATGCTTTTTTTTTTTTCTTTTAGGTCCAATAACCTCTGCTGGATTTGAATAGCATGAATTGACTGGAGAAAACTGTGCCCTAAAAGCTTCAGTTTAAACTGTCTCCAAAGGCTGGTATTGCAGTTTGGCATTGCAGTTGGGAATGACCAAATGCTCCTTGGGATGTCCTTTACGGAGTGATCCAAGAAAGAAACCTGGATCTGCACTACAGGTCACTCTGGATTTTGCTCTAAAACCAAGTTCTCTCCTATGCCAGGATAGGAACAAAAGGTCATCTAGGAAACATAGTTCCTTTGCAGGCTACAAGGGTTATTACCAAAACTGGGTTCCCTAGGTTAGAGTTCAATCTCCAGCTTGAACAATTTTATTTTTATTGCTTTTATTGTTTGCATTAGAATAGGGTCAAAAGACAGCATCTGACAGGAAGGCCTCCTTGTGTAGCTACCAGTGCATATGGATGTCTCCTTTTGTTGGGAGAAAACACAAAAGAATGCCAAAACAGGGAAAAGGGGGGAAATGAAAGATAAAAGGAAATGTTTTGTACATGGTGCCCATTGTACCATTAAGGTTTGAGTACAAGGGGTTCTTTTAAACCAGAGTTGTTATTCTTAGGGCTAGGCAAAAGGTTTATTTATGTATTAATCTGAACAGAAGAACAAAAGTCTCTTTCCTTATGATGCACAATGTAAAATTCATCACACTCTGAAATGATGTAACCAGAAATCAGCGCAAGTCCACAGATTCAGACGGTAGGACTAGAGAGATGCATTGGTCAGGGCTATTACCTCCTTACGCTTTCCTTCCTTTCTATTTTTCTGTAATTACTCCGCTTTTGGAGGCGAGATCAATGCTCCTCAGGCATTACACGGCCACGTATCCCTCCATTCATGGAATAATTCCTTTTCTGGTACATAGAAGCCAGACACATGGCTTCAGTGCAAAGGCTGTAGCGTTATTTGTAGGGATGAAGTACATGCTTCTGCAATTTCTCTGATCCAATTTTGAAACTGCTACCACGGCTCAACATTTCTCTGCCCTGGCATTTACAGAATATGAGCTGTCTGCTCTCCTGCAAATCTGGGCAAAGGAGCAGCATGGAGAGAGGAACAGCTAAAAGCACACAGGGCTTTTAAATGTCTGTAGCGTCAGCTTTGGTTGATTAAAGGAGTGTTCACGTTAATCTTATCTTGTGCTTAATGAACTAACACAAATTGCATCAAGCGGTAGCTCTTTTATGTAATACGCTTACCCACGACACAAATCTCTGCAGGAAAAATAAAGCAAGACAATTATGGGAGGTATCCCTTCCTCCACTTCTGTCACAGCAGAACGTGGAAGGTTAAAGACAATACAGTGTTTCAGAGCTATCATTGAACCACTTATTAGAGAGCGCTATATTCTTCCTTATGATGAGCAGAGAGGCTTGCAACACACTAGGATATCAGAGAAAAATATAGACAAGAATTGTATAAGCTGCTTCAGAAACCCATGTTATCAGCTTTCCTACATGCTTTCAGTGAATCCTTGCTCTGGTGAGTGTCTCATCTTGTAAAGAAGTAGCTTTATTTAACTACTGAGTCCAGGGTTTTGTCCTAACCTTTCATCATTTCCAGTATGTTTGTTGCCAGCTTATTCCTGGCTCTGTTTCTGACTCATAGCATGAATTTGGATGCATTTATTTCATTTCTCCATACCTCAGCTTCTAATTTCTGTAAGATTTAACAAGCTGAAATCACCAATAGGTGTGGAGTACTTTGAAATCCATGGATAAAAGCACGAGACTATCTTCTCTTATAAAAGATGACCAAATTTGTAAATGAATTGACCTAGGGTCAGATATCATATTGGAAAGATGTTTGTAAGAGATAATGGAGCGTTTATTTATAGAGCCATCAAAAGACTAGATCTGGCCCTGTTGTAAATGGAAGCAGCAGTCCATTTCTTTGGGCTCTGGGCCAGTTTATACTAAGGCTGACACACTACTAAAAAGAAAAAAAAAATCCTACCTTCCATTTCTCAAGGAAGGTTTCTTTGGTGATTCTTTCTAGGGTTATGGGTTTTCTTTTTCCCCTTGCTTATGGCAAGGAAACATTTAGTTTTCTAAAGCCCGAACTGGTCCACTTTTAAGGACAGTAGGAAAAGAAGAGTGTTCCCAGCCTGCATGGCTTCTGGGGGGCCTGAAAGCCACTGAGAGACATTCAGGGCTGAGCTAAGAAGAAGCTGCATTAATCCCTCAGAAAGGTAGGCACTCAGAAGCCACTTGCTCTTACAGCTTCTGCAGTTTTGCTCAAGTCCTCATATTTTTTCCAAGCACTCCTTCTGCACTGCAAGTCACTCAGTCTGGTCAATGGCTAAAAAACCCCAGTCTGAAGGCATTACAGCACCATATTGCGATCCCTCTGCTTGCTTCAGGCAGGATTTTTTTTGTTATTTTCTTTCTGAAAAATAATAATGCTGCACAATATGCAGAGTTTCAAGGAATCTCTGCCAATTCTGTCAACCTAAGGCAATCCAAACCGCCCATCCATAAGCAGAAATATTCAGGAATCCACCTGAGAGCTGGGAAGTGACAAAATAATAATTTTCTGACGTGAAAAGACATTGCTGTGAACAAGGTTAGCTGGAAGGATTCATATTCACTGAGTGCTGTTTTACTCACAGGGTTTTCAAGGTTGGGGACTGTGTCCATGCTGGACAGGAGGGCCGTGCTCCCAGCGTTGGTTAGTGATCCGGTGCAGCTCAGATGCTATGGTAACAGAGGCCACAGAGATTTTCAGACACACACGATAGCTGTCATTTTCTTTCCACCTCCCTGCCTATACACTCCTTCAGCAGAGACTGCCTTTGAATTCTGGTTGCAGGCAAACTCCAATTTTAAGAGCAAATAGGTTCCTACTACTACTTCTTGCTGTATATTCCGGGAGATTTTTTTTTTTCCAGCTGAAACACTCAGGTAATTAGAGATGGCAAATGTCATAAGGTTTTAATTTCTTTATCCATAAACAAAACTGAGAATCTAATAAAATTAGTTTTATATATATATATATGAACAGATTTTCTTGAAAATCAAATCTAGTGAGTAAATTCCATGTAGCCTAGGATTTCACTGGGAGCTCACCACACAGGTATTCTGTGAATAAGCATTTCTCATTCTGCCTTCCTGTACAGAACACACTCACACATCTTAAATGCTTTTACTGCTTTTTATGTGCATTAGAAGATCTTAAGAATGACTCTAAAGAAAGTAAGAACTGTCTGAAAAGAGAGCAAAGCATAGGTCAAGCTATTTGTGCTCAACTTTTGGCCAATAAGAAAGTTTGAACATTTAGCCTCCTCTAGCATTATTTCCTAATCAATTTCCAAAAGGTTTTGTCAGTTTTGTTTGGATACACTCAGAATCTCAATTGTGAGTGGGAGGAAGCCTCAAAATTCGCCTTCAGCCCCTGCAATGGGACTAACCAAACCCCATACAAATGCCAGCCCTCTGTGTTACACATTCCTCTGCACATTTTGGACAACAGTGAGTTAAAAATCCAGAGCTGAAATTCTGGGCTGGTAGGTCTGCCATTGAGTAGATTGACTGCTTGGGATAATTCCTCGGAACTGAAATGCACTAACCCAGGGATGAACCTAGCCTACAAGCCATACAACACCGTGCACTCTAAATCCTCCCTCTCATTTCTTGCTCTGGCTCCACAGTATTTATTGTATGGGTTAGTGAAGCAGGGAGCAGCATCACATGTTTGTGACACAAATGTGCTGTCAGCGAGCCTGATGGCCTGACTGACTAGAATGGAGACTCAGATATTAGCAGCTTTTATCTAAAAGGAGAGGGAAAGCTCCATTTCCGTGATAGAAGACACAGTATTGAAATGATCCATCACACCTGATGTACTCAGATGACTTTATCAATGAGAGAGACAGGAAATGGGTTGCCCAATTCACTGCATTTAAAGCAATAAAGCTGAAAAGTGAATCCACAGGCTACTGGATTCTCTCTTCTGCACGAGACACACCATACTTCTCCAAAACTATGGGA
>JAVCKT010026738.1:0-20057 GCA_032273925.1 Rhynchotus rufescens | reverse complement strand
TACTGAGCATCCCCTCAGCTCAGAAAACCAGGCTGTGAACCCAACCCCGGGGCCACTTTCACCCAGGCCTCCCATTTCCTCTCTGGGCTTTGCTTCTCTTTTTTTTCTCTTGCTTTTTTCTTCTTCTTTTTTTGTGCTGGCGCAGTCCCCGCTCCCCGAGGAGGTGACAGCCCAGGGGGGTCAGCCCTCCAGTTTCGACCACAGCAGGAAAGCGGGAAACCCCAGCTGCAGGTTTCCTGCTCCTGCTGCCCTCCCCCAGGAAAACCCAGCCCGGACATGGGCACGTCATGGTTTGTCGGTCTGTAGGTGCCTCGGAGCCTGAATCACGAACTGCTCAGAAACAGACTAAAAAGAAGATTCTGGTGCTGACAATTTAGAGCATCGCGACACCTTTCACCAGGGCAAACCCTTCTAGGGCAGCACAGCACCAAAAATTGCATTTCGCACTTTAAATATCACTGTAAACCAGCCTATAGGAGCTCAATAATGCACTTAGGAAACTTGCTAATGTCAGAGTGAGCTCTGTGTTAATGAACACTAATACTAATGGGAGCAGTTGATACAGAGGGAATGCAGAAGGACCCAACTGGGTGTACTGGAGGAGTTGAGCATCCTTCGCCCTCACCACTATCCTGAAGAAGAAGGGAAATGCAAATGGGAGCCCCTTCCTTTTCCCTTCCCTTCCAGTCCGGCAACACAAACCAGAGCAAAGACTCAGCGCAGAGACGGACCCGAGCGCAGGGCCCCGAACGCAGCGGGGCTCCTCGCATCGCCCTTGTCCTGAAGCCGGCCCAGCAGCGAGGCCGCCCACTCCCCCCGTGTCCCCCTCGTCCCTGCCGGGCTGCCCTCCTGATGAATTCAGAGCTTGCTTTTTCTCTTGGCCTTGCACTTTTCTTTAGACTTTCCTGGTTGGGAAACATCACACAGGAGAGCATTTTTTTTTTTCAAAGCTTATGGCTTTTTCTCTCCTTATTCCTGGCTCATCCTACACAACAAACTGACAGATACCCACCAGTGTTAAGCCCCTGCTCTTGGCCTAATCAGAGCAATATCCTTATCGGTTAATACCGACCCACAGGACTCGCTCCCGGGCATGTGAGCAGGCCACACACGAGGGCTGCGCATGCAGCAGGAGCAGGGGCCTGTCCATCCACTAAGCCCCTATTCCCGATCGGATTTAGACCATTTTCTGCTCTCTCATGCCCATGGTCCACACTGGGGCAGAAACAACCAAGAGTGTTTCTTTCAAAGTGCCAAATTTGGCCACAGAAATAGGAAAGAGAAAGCCCAGGGAGGAAGAGGGAACAAAAAGCTCCTCAGGGCGGTACAGGTGCAGGGAGCAAAGGGGCAGAGCAGGGGGAGACGGTCTCCTCCTCACCTCAGACTGCTCACCAGAAGGTGATAGATGCCAGTGCCAGCGCACACTGCCGAATGGCCAAACACCTAAGGACGACATTTCTCGGTGTCTCCCAAAGAAACAGGCAGGGATTTTTGTGCCTGGTCATTACCAGGCAGGTCAGACACAACCCACAGTGTCCAAGCTCTGAAGCTGCCAGCTCCCCAGCATCGGGCTGGTCGCTCTCCCTCACCCTCAGCAATAAACACCCCAGAGGGGTGAGCCCTTCCACACCTAGTAGCTAGAAGCGGCTCTACAAGAGGGAGGAAACCATCCCCACAAACCCTCCTTCTGCCTCCAGCACACGCTGCCTGCTAGAGCTGCACCTGCTTGAGCTTCAGCCTCACTGCTCTGCTGCAGGAGCGCGGATGTGCTCTGGGAAACCAACGTTGGGAGTGGCTGCAGTTCTTTTAACTCCCTCCATTCACCAACATGGTCTCACCTATGCGGCATGAAAAAAGAGGAAACACGTGGGATAAATAAGCCATGTGTTGCGCCAGCTCCAGAAGTGGGAATAAGCAGCAAGTGGAGACCCCGGGAGAAGTACTCACCCGCACGCAGTAGGTCGTGGCCACCTCAGCGATGTTTTCAGTGCTCTGCACGAGGCTCCTGTCCTGGCTGCCCGTGGGAGCAGCCTCCTCGGAGCCCCACGCGGCGCCGGCGGCCTTGGTGCCGAGGAGCAGCTTGTCAGGCTCAGGCTGCGGGTAGGATGCAGAGAGGCAGCTGATCTCAGGTGAGGTCGGGCTGCTTGGGATGGTGACGCACTCCGTGAGTTTAATTCTTGGCACCTCTTTCGTTCCCAAGCAGAAGCTTTTCAACCCCGGCAGGCTGGATGGGTTGGCGAGTTTAATGTTAGCCATGCGGGGAATCAAAGCGCACAAGGTGGTGCAGGTGTCCTGGCTCCCCAGGGAGACATCTTCAGTCAGTAAGTTAGGTGTTGAGGAATGGGAAGAGGAGGAAGAACCTTTGATATTTAAAGACGTATTTTGTGTACCTTCTTCTAGTGATGTTATTGAATCATTCCTGAATCGGCTGTATTTAGCCCTGTGCAGCATTCCTGGATGTCTGAACAAGCCTACATACAGTACGTGTCCACTGAGGCTCTGCGGGTCGCGTTCTCTCATAGCCTTGGCAGTCCTGTAACTGGATACTCTTGCATAAATTGGCTCTTGTGGAGAAATTATATAGAAATCAAGCAATTCAAACAATTTTAAAGAGAGAAATCTATATTTTTTGCTGACTGCCTCCGGAATGTCTTATTTTCCTCAATGCACGAGGCTTAAAACTACATGGAAAGCTGGTATTTTGTGAGCAGCAATAAAAGAAGCATATAGGAAAGTGCAGCAATGCTCCAGCAGTTCAATCTGCTATCCAAGAGGGGTCTTAGATAGCTGCTTGGAAGAGCTGCTATCCAAACCTAGGCTTATTTCTGCCTCCAGCAAGTGAGCCACTAAATCACTGCTCGCTCTGAAGACCTGCTGTTGGAGCCTGCATCATTAATGGGGTGGTCTTGGCTGCAGCAAGAGCTCAGCAGCTTCCAAACAAAGCACAGCAAAACAGCTCGAATCTCGGACCCGTTCTCAGACTACCAAGAAGCCAGCAAGGCACCCAGCACTCAGCATTCCCAGCGTGAGCCGCCCCGAGGGAGGAAAGCTCCCCTATGCCGCCATCCACACGGCCTCCATTCATGGAATAAATAATAATAATCAAGAAAAATACTGATCTGAACAGAGCCAGCAGTTCCCAGCGCTCGCCTCGCTAGTTGTTGCCGGGAAGTCCTTCCGCAGCATCCTGCAGCCCCGCCGGGCGCCGCGCTCTGTCCCGGCGCTCCGCGGCTGCGGCGGCCCCTGCGCGGCTGCTCCGCGCCCGGCCCCGCCGCCCGTTTTATGAATGAAGTTTTTGTGAATGACGGCGGCGCGTGCGGGCGGGCAGCGCCGTGAATGGCGCTGCGCGGCCCCGCGCCCCCGGGGGCGCCTCGCAGCCAATCGCGGCCCGCCGCTGACTCACGCGCCATA
The DNA here is from genome assembly GCA_032273925.1 of Rhynchotus rufescens. Classification (NCBI taxonomy): domain Eukaryota; kingdom Metazoa; phylum Chordata; class Aves; order Tinamiformes; family Tinamidae; genus Rhynchotus; species Rhynchotus rufescens. Next base: position 16,646 of record JAVCKT010026738.1, on the reverse strand, counting down.
AATACGCTAAAGGAGCGGCCCGCGAAAAGCGGCGGCTGCCCCAGCCCCGCCGCCCCTGGGGGCGCGGGCAGCTGCGCGACCCGCCCCCAGCGAGAGCCCCCCCGAACCGCCCCGCTGGGAGCCGGGCGGATGTGACTCCAGCGGTGCCGGGATGGTAGCGGCACGCGGCGCATCCCGGGGGAAGGTGCGATCCATCTTTCCTGGCGGCCGAGTTCCTGCGCATTGACCGCCCGCTCGATAGCGGAGCCAGCGCCGCTTCCTGGCGCTGCCAGGGCTGCTGGAAAGGCAGGATGGGAGCTGAGCACGCAGGAAGCTGAGTAGGCAGCGGCCCGAAATAGCAGGACAGGGAGCACAGCCCCGGCTCCCAGTGCCACCCCACTCCCCCGCAGCTCCCACCCCAGCAGAGAGCACCTTGCAGCTCTCGCCGCCCCTGCCCACGGGGCCGGCTCCTGCTGGATTCAGCTTCCACCTGGAAACAACCTGCCCACCATTCATTACAGGCGTTGTGATAAATCCCAGGCTGCTGCCCCCTCCACCTCCCGCTCCGTGCTGTGAGCATCTTCTGATAGAGGGAATGACAGTTTCGTTCCAGTTCTCTTCTTGCTTGTGCTGAAGCTCATGGCAAATGATAAATTGTCTCTAAACAGAAAGAAAAAAAAGAAAAAATCCCCTCTGCAGCCCTGCATAGAAGCCAAGGTGGGCGCTCGGGGGGAGGAGTTGTGTCCGTGGCTGAGTCACCTCAGTGCAACCTGGCTTGGACACCACCATGGAAATCACCACACAGCAGCCCTGGCCTCACAGCAAAAACTAAAATCCTCACACCTGCCTTTCCCCTCTCATTGAGCTTTCCGTGTGCATTCTCCTTCATGGTGCTTACAGTGAGACCAGGCCAGCTCCTGGCTCCCGGGCAGTGCCGAGAGGCAGGACAGGATGAGAAGCAGCCCCCAGGGTCCCAGCCAAGGGAATCAAGGGCAAGTCCAGACTGGACACAGTGGCTTGCACTTCTCCTCCTGTTTAAAAGCTCTTACTCTAAAAGATTACCCTAAAAGACATTATGATCAATTTGGAAAAAAAAAAAAAAAGGCAGGCCTGGTTGTACTCGGGAGCTATTGCTCAGCGAGGCAGTGGCTTCTTTTGCATGAGCTCCTTTTGGCGGATGGGACGTCTCACACTGCCCACAAAACCAGCCTCAAAGGGAAAACCAGCACAAGCCACAAGTCAAGAGCAATGACTAATTTCTCATGAAGTTTTAATGACAGCTTCAAGCACCAAAGGACAGAAAATGCGCAGGAGTGATTAGCAGCTCCGTTGATTGCACGTAAAGCACAGAAATTCTCTTAACACAAACGGTTTTCCCTTTTAGCTCTTAAACTTTGATGCTGGGCTAGAACACAAACTCCACACGGCCAGAAGGGAAGGCCAGGCCAGGACCTGGGCTCACTGAGAGCCTCCCTGAGCCGAGGGTGGGACCCAGCGGCGTCTCCCTTTCCCTTCTTTTCCTTCACAAGTGGTTGCGGATGCAGGGAAGGGAAACGGAGGAGCAAAGGGAAGAGGTGGCTGAGGTTAAGCTGGGCTCCCATCTTGGAGAAACCCCTCCAACCTGCTCCTGGCCCCACAGAAAGCCACACGTTTGCCAAAGACTCCGTTGCCTCTCTGTGGCGGGAAGAGCGGCAGTGTGAGAGCAGTGATGGCCACACACTGGCCTTGTCTGAGGTGGCCTTGGCCGCGGGGACAGGGTGGGAAAGGGAGAGACAACCCGGAGCCTGGGGCAGCTGAGCAGCTTCCTGCGGAGGCCGCGAGCAGGAGCCCTGCGACCGCTGCTGGGTAACGGCCCCGGGAGAGCAGCAGGAACAAAGGTCCTGGAGCGCTGGGCACCTCAGGGGCCGCCGCACAGGCCGGGTTTGGCGCCTGGGTTTGCCGTTCACCAGCACCGGCCCCACCGGGAGCCTCGGCGCCCGCCCGGCCTCGCCGGCTGCCGTCACCGGCCGGGGCTGAGCGGCGCTTCCCGCGCACGGCGCCCTCGAACCGCAGCCACAGCCACCTCCGGTGCCCTCTTCTCAGGCAGAGGCCGCCCAGTCCTAAGCCCCTTGTGTATTTTTTGGGGTGGAAGATGGATTCACGGGAGTCCACCCCCCCACATTTCAAATGACAACTAATTGTTGCTCTGTCGCTCTGCAAGAGCCAGGCAGCCTTAGCATGTAGGAATGAAGCCTTGCAAAACACAAGACACGCTGACCTTTGCTGTAAATACAAAGAGAAAAGCTGCCCCTGTGCTTGGGGTGACGGCAGCCTGCCCCTGTTCACCAAGGAAACCCAGGCACAAACAGGGCTCGGTACCGATAGGATGGGAACTGCGAGTTACCCCGTGCCCGTGTGTCTCTATGTAAGAGCAAGTCTGCTATGGGCGTTACGTGATTACTGAATTCCTCTTTCCTCATTAAAGTACTGTCCTCGGAAAATAACACTGTGATGGCGAGCTGAGCATTTTAGATAGTGTCCAGATGGACACCCACACACATCCGCCTCTCAAAAGGGAAAATAGCCAAGCACCCAAGGAAAACCATAATGGAACAGTTAGGAGGCGGCCAGGGCTCCGCAGCTGTTGCCAAAATGCACGTTCCGACCTCAGTTCCCAGCATTTCATAGTGTTTGCTAACTTGTAAAAAGGGGGTTAACACACAAAGTGATACTCACACATGTAACCAGTCTTCTGCTTTGTTGTCTTTTGTCCAACGCTGTAAAAACTAATAAATATGAACAAAAATTTCTGTGCCTTCATACTCCGGGATACTAAAAATCTGGGTGCCTGTGCTGGGCCGTGCGGATTCCCCAAGCCTTGGCAAACTCCCAGCCTGGCCCAAATAAACCTGCACCCGAGAGCTTGCCCGGCTCCTGCGGTGCGGACAGGGCTGCGGGCTCCAGAGCCGCCCTGCTGCTCGTGGACTTCTCGCTGAGGGGCACAGCAGCGCGGGACATCAACACCTAGAGCATCACTCGAAACCTTCGCGCTAAACACAGGGGAATTTCTCAAGGGAGAAAGTGCTTTTTTTTTTTTTTTTTTTTTTACTGTGGTTTAACGAAGAAAGGGGAGGAAAAGAGGTCTCATTGTAAGGTTTAGGGTAATTAATTTCCCTGTTACTGTCCCGGTGCAGTCACAAGATGCCACCTACTTTTTTGTACTTTCCAAAACCCATTTCAGGTCAAGAAGCTGCTAGCAAAGCCCACAGAGGAGGAATAACTTTGACAGAAAGCGATAGCACTTGCAAAGCAGGGTTTATACCAGAAATACTTTCAACAGAAGACAACTGCAACAGCAGAATTGAAACATGAAGTTCAGGCACATAAATAGAAAATTCGAAATTACAGGATGGGGCTGTATCCTTTGCGAATTGCTGCAAATACTCTGGCACGTAGGAGTTGCAAAACAAGTTAATGACACTGTTACTAGAGCTGCAGAAGAGTGAGCGGCTCCGTGAGTCACCAGCGAGCCCAGCGACGACACGTTGAGAACTTCACGTTACTCCCCAACGTGCAGCAGGGAGGGGAGGTCAACCTGAGCCCCCCCTTGCTGTGCCAGGGAGGAAGAAATCCTGTTTTCCAGAGGTGCCTGCGCTGGGGAAGCAGCTGCTCTTACCCTTGCGATCCTGGGGTGAAATGTTCTTGTCAAGAGAGCCCCTCCGACCCCTTCTGCTCCCAGAGGAAGGGTAGTTTGTGCAACGCAGCATTTTTCAGGTCACACTACAGCATCACCTGTGGAGCCCGAAGGCAGGGAGCCTGTTGCAGCCTGTTCCCCATCCCAATGGGAGTGGGGAGGCCACTGGGGCTGGGGGCCACCCGGGCCCCTGGGGCCTGAGGCCACCACAACGTCCCCCAATGTCCCCCACCTTCCTGCAGTCACCAGCAGCACCCGAGGGCACCAACTCCAGAAAAAGCAGCCACTGAACAAAGACACCGCTCTGCAGACACCATAAATTTCTACAATCATTTATTAGTTATGGAAGAATCCCCACTAGTATTTACATAGTGCAAAAAAGCTGTTATTACTCCAAAAAGTATGGGAGACAGAACAATTATCCTTCATACAGCAAAAAAAGAAATGGAACAAAACCCTTCATATCGTAATTCATAATGATTTTTCTACTGCTTCAACCTAAGTATTACTACAATTTAAGACATTAAAGATTAAACAGCTTTATTAGAATCTATTTAAAAGTAAAATAGATGAACTATTTATGAACATTTAGAAAGTGGGCTGTGCCAACTGGGTTTCTACTTTCAGTGTTGGGGTACAGAAGGTGGAGTTTGGGGTTATGTGTTCTTAAGTTTTTAAATAAATGCATCTTAATGCGGCCAGGTGGGTCGGAGCCCCACGTGCTTCGGCCCTAGGGCTCGCGGCGTCTGGCTTTTGGTTTTGTAAACAAGTCTTCAGGTCCAATTTTTTGAACGGGTACCACTGAAATCAACTGAAAAGTTTCATGAGTTGGCACAGAAAATACTTAATGACAGTTTCAGCAAACAGCAGCTTTCTCAAACGATAATACTTTTTACAAATGTATTTAAGTAACGCTATTAAAATTTAAGCTTGTGTTAAAGAACTGGACTGAATCACGTGGTGTAAGCTCTCACCCGCCCAAATGAGCATAAGACACCTCTTATCAGAAGAGAACAAGTGCATTATTGAACGTTTTCTATAATTAATTTTTTAAAACACAGGTCAATGCTATCTGTCACTGCTTAGCTCCAATCTTAAATACTTGCACACAGTTTAAGCAGATAAATAGGTCCACTGACTCACACCAGTGGAACCAGTGCTCACAAGTGTGTGTTGCAGGACCAGGTCCTCCAGCCTTAGTTTTCACTTGGTCCAATTGTGGACAGAAGCTCTTCAGGATTTCTTCCCTTTTACATATTTTCACCCACGTTTTATTATTATTTTTACAGAGATAAAGTATTACATAAATAGGTTGTATACACAGCCACCTCTATCAGCTTTAAAAGATCCCTACCCCTACCACAGATACATTATTTTCGATTTTACCAGACGAGTTAAGTGGTGAAATCAGCTCTAGAAAGAATGCCTTAAGAAAAGTAGATTTGTTTTCTGAATACTCATTTCCACAACAAAAATATCTATACACCTATAACTACAGAAACAGCTTTTCCTGGGGACAGCAACAACCTGTATAATAAACTGCACACTTTTATACTGAAATAGAAATTCAGCTACTTTAAAAAAAACAACATGGTATTGTAAAACACGCTTTCTTTTTTAAATTCTGGTGCTAACAGAATCAAAATTACCACAGTGAGATACTCTCCTCAAGTGCTTCAAGTTGCAAGGAACTTCCCTAATTTTAGATGCAAATGGATCAAGCCCAAAGGAATTGCAATTTCATTCACACAATTATTGCTCATTCCCAGCTTATCAAAAAGGAAGCACTAAAAATAGTTTCCTTTAGTCATCTTCAGTTTGCCCCTCTAAGGGTCATCTGTCACATTTTAAAAAGAGACCAGTTCCTTATTTGCTGGCAAATTGAGAGATATCAGAAGTGCTGCGTCGCTTTTAAGAACTCTATTAAATCCGTAGCAAAACTGCAGTTAAGTAGTGGGCTGAATATTACAAGAGTTTTTCCATTTTGATATAAACATCCAAAAGTCTTAAAACGACAGTCCGAGTTCAGAAAAGGCATATAAAAAGATGCGCCTTTGATGCTAATACTTCAAGATCAAAAGTTATTTGAATCACTGGCACTGAGAAAGCAAAAGGCAAACTACAAATACCTTTGTTTTTATTTTTTTTTCCTCTTAATGTTGTGGTACAGTCTTGCCCTCATTGTAGTCACTAGTCTCAGCTGCTGCCCAGACACGTGCTTACACATCCAGGGGCAAGTTTTGCCTTTCAGCAGTTCAAACACCTATCATTTCCTAAAGCAAGGAGACTTGCACAACACACAGACAGTAGAAATCTGCCACACACATAGTAAAAGGGTTAACATTCAGGAGGTATCATTCCTTAGTCTTTGTTCTCCTCCAGAAAATGCCTGTTTCTAATATCTAGGAAGATTACATTAAGGATCTAAGGAACTAAGAACGTGACAGAATAGCCAGTTGTCCTAGCAGCTCTCTCTACTGCTTATCTACATAGCACTTGCTATGCCTACGCCTACCCAAAGCATTATTTACAAAATACACAGTTTCTGTTATTCTCGTTAGCATCCAAAGAAGCAGGAGTAGATGATTTCTAAACCCAGAGTCTTATTTTCCCAGTGCAACTTAAAATGCCAGCATTGCAAAGACTAGAAGTGCTGGTCCCATGTTATTAAAGTCGTGAGCTAAATATGTAACTATAAATTCCTTGTGTTATTCAAACTACCCAGATTTTTATGTGTTTTTTAATGCAAGTGATGAAGAGAAAAAAAAAGAAAAAAAGAAGTGGAATTGGAACAAACCTACATTTGCCATAAAAATGTTGTTAATCATGCAAGTTATTCTTTGGCTACTCTTGCAGTGAAACCTCTTGCTGCTGCCCGTTTCGGAACATCCCTTGCCAGTGGAAGATGGAAAGCAGACTCATTGCATGCAAGGTTTAGGCATATACTCCATCTTCAATCTGGAATAAATTCATCACCAGTTAATGGATTTCACTTCGATATTCAGAACAAGATAGAGAAAAAGCTCTCTAGTAACATGTATTTTTCAAGGAAGGGGTGGTTTTGTCTCTGTTGCCTCTGAACCAGCAAAACACCTCTGGATACCACATGGCACTTCCCCCTTTCCTGGAATAACTACTTCCTTTTCTGCTCTAAGAGGTCAACCCTCAAGGCTGCTACGACTGTGAGGACAGACAGAAGAGGCCACCTTATCAGTAAGAGCCGTTAAGACCCATCCTGATCTCAACAGGAGGGTGGCCAACATCAAAGCATGCGGATGAACATATCAATACACTGAGCATCTATCTCATCCATACTTGCTCTTAAAGGACTATTCTTGCTTTTAGCAACAACATTTGTAGATAACATTATGCATAACAGCATTCCTGAGGTAAGTGACAGGAGAAAGAGGAAGTCATCAGTTCATTAATACCCTGAACGGGGATTATGGTTAATGATTCACTTAGTGTGGTTTGGCAGACGGTGACTGTGGAGAGCATGGGGAATTTTTGTTTTCTTTCCATTTTCCTTTTTAATGCAACATTTCCATTTTGTAAATAATGCATTAATCATTTATCCCTCTGGCTTAAAGTTCTTCTGGAATCAAAGCTGTTACAGCTTACTGCAACCATCTCAGCTGTCAGCAGCTTTTCAATGGATGCATATACCAAGACCAACCAGAATGCTGCAGTTATCCTAGCATGAGAATCATGCAAAGATTTCCCTTGTATTTACTTTTCATTATGACTGCAGACAGGGCTTTGTAGGTTCTCTTTAGAAAGTTTTACTTTTACTTCTAGCTATAACTAGAAAATGATGGCCACATACAACGACATAACTGGCCTAACAGCATGTAAAACGTTGCTAATTTGTCAGTCTTAAAATGCAGATAATCTTTTGAAAATGAGCTAAACAGTCACATCTTAAAAAGAATTTTGCTTAAAACTGGTCAGTTTGAATGCGTTTCCTCTTACAAAGGATCAAATGAATACCCACTGACAGATCATCACACAGTTTCTATTCTGGGAAATAGATACCAATTAAAAGCTACGCTAGTTCTTGAATTAAACAAGGAACAAAGACAGCTACAAAAACATTGGTGTGAATTAAATACACATATTAAATGTTTAACAGTGCAAAATGTTGAGATGAAGCATATGAAATAATGGCTGCAACCTTTACAACAGTTAGTTTCTAAAAAGTTCCTGAGTTTACACTTTTTTTTTTTTATGGCATATAGATGGAATCTGTGTGCTCTTTATTCAAAGAGCTGCAGATGGTGGGTTTGTGTTGCGTGTTACTTGCGAGCTTATCGGTTGTCCATTCCTCACCATCAGTGACTGGATCGGCGTGCTCAGAAGTCTCTATTTCTTCCTCTTCACTTTGTTCTGCGTTGTCTTCTTCGGCACCACTAAGGGTCTTCCCTAGCTGAAGGGTTTCCATAGTTCTCTGGGTCTCCGAAACCCAAGATTCAATTCTGCTATTAAGCTGAACCTCTACGGAAATAGGTTCATGGGCATAATCCTCATCATCTTCCTCATCCTCATCATCCTCCTCTTCTAGCATTCCTGGTACGAGAGTACTGGTAGTACTGGTCATGGAAGAATTCAACAGATCTCGGCAGCTGCCATCCAATGACCCTGTCTCCGTACTCTGCTGTGAGGCCCATTCCAGATTGTCATCTGGTTTCACCTCTTCTTTGTCACCTGGTGTGACTTTCCCATGATTTGTTGCTGAGGTAGCCCCAGTTGTAGCCAGAGCTGGCTGTTTAGTAAGAGTGGCTTTTTCAATTTGACCATTACCAGCTTTTTCTGCAACTGCAGTCTTGCAGGAGGATTCTCTCTCATTTTCAGATGTTTCTAACCCATCAGATGTTTCCACCATATTTCTCCAGTTGGTTTCTACAAGTTCCAAAAGAAGTTTGAACAAGACACAGATTAATCTTTTCTATATAAAAAATATTTCTCTTGAACATCCCCAAACTTCAATAGCAATCTGAAGTGCACATTTTAAGACTGGAAACTCGTGCACTGTGGAGGCACTGAACGCAACAGCGAGTGTATTTAGAAGTAAGACCAAATGCTTTTACATTCAACCATCAAGTAAAAATGGAAAATTGTCAAAATTCGAGTTGCCCCTCTAAAGATCTGTAGAAAAATGCTTGAAAAGTGAAGCTAGCTTAGCATCATAAAAGAACCAACTAAAAGAATGGTTTAATATAAATTAAACAGATATTAAAAATGAAAGAGAATCTTTGACCTGCAATGAGGTCTTCTTCCTCGATCACCTAGGTTTAAACGAGCCGAGAAACAAATCTGTCTGATGCTCACCCTATAATAATCCTTCATAATCATTCTCTGCCATGTCATACCTCAAGATTGGCACTAAAGCCATGTCAGTAATTTAACTCCAAAGAGGTTCCCATCTCTGGGTGTCACTTATTCTTCCTCTATCACATAATCAGTCCTGTGCTTGGTACAGTCCTATTTCCATACCCTTCAACACCAGCTCGCTCAAACTAGAAAACTCATCTCTCCTGATAAGTCTCCTGTCACTGGCTTTCAGGGTGATTCTGACCAAAACTAGGGTAAACGTAGGGCTTCTGAGCTTTAGAGACTAATGAGTGTTTAGCTGAGGGGGAAAAAAAAAAAAATACTACCAGAAAATTAACCAACCTTATATTACCCCTGAAAGTTTTATTTCCTTTACCTTAGAATAGTTAAAAGTTATTTTAGCTATGCTTTAAAATAAGTAGCCCCTGGCAAATTCCAACTTCTGGTTGCAAAAGTTATAAAACACTTACCATATTCTTTCTCATTCACTTCAGATATGGGTTCTGAAATAACACTGCAGAATGAGATGGCACTCGCTGCAGAGGGATTACGAGAATGCCCCATATGATGAGGTGCCTTCTTGACATTCTTCAAGGCCTCTTCTGCCTGTTCCTGTTCCATTGCTGCAACCATATCTCGGTAGGCTTTTCTGGCTTCCTCAGTCAGTGATACCAGCTTATTGAATAAGTCCTAGAGTATTAACACGTTTTGTTTTTTAAACATTTAGTAGTTCCTGCACATCCTTTTCCGCTTTACACTACTTCTAACCAAAGCTACAGCACATATGCAGTCTTAAGCTCATCAGCTCCAAATACCTTTCCTATGACTAAAAAGCAGCTCTGCTCTATTTCATAGAACTGCTCTTCCACATTTACACACCTCTGAAATGTCCTTACTTTAAAATGCTGATACACCTTGCAACTATAGTCCTTCCCTATCCTTCAGATGGCCTTCCTAGTTTACTCAAAAGCTAGAGAAAAAGCTGTGATGAAGCTTTTCATTGCATTATAAACTGCATGCTCGTTTCATGTGCTATCCATAATCTCAATTCTTAATTATGAGAAACATAATGATTTACTCTAGCCATTTATGCAAATTACTCACCTCAGCACCAGAGTAGTTGAAGATTCCCACTACGCTGACAGGAACCAGTTTGTTCACGCAGCGTCCAAGAGCTTTACGTCCAAGAGCAAAGACAAAAGGAATCTCCTGTTCCCGGGCCATGGCTATTACATTATACAGAGCCTCATCCAATCCACCTGAGAGGAAAGCAATATTAAATAAACTACTGGTCAGTTAAAGTCATGGTATGATAGGATACAATTCTGTGCTGCAATAACTGTAATTATTGGCTTAAACTTTAGTACACAGGCATCAACTGTTTTCATTCAACACTTGCTTAAAAAAAAACTAGCATTGCTGCATGTGGGAAGATAATAAGACTAGGCAGACATAAATTTTGTGTACTGCAGTGTAACCAAATATACACTGTGCATATAGATGAAGGTGCTTCTGTTCAGTGACATTTTATCCATGACTTATTTTTTCCTCTATTCAGTGATATTCAGTATATTCCTTATTAATACTCTACACATTGTAAGAGTTAGTCACAGCAGTTTTGTGGGAGAACTTTCATCTCAAGAAGCATCTATTTGCATTTCTGGTATTGACAAGTACGTTGGCTAGCTTACATATGCAAGAAGGAATGAATGCTTCTGGAAGACACTCGGCTCACGATTTCGGATGCATCAAGTGCTGAATGGATTAAATTAAAAATCTGAGAGATGCATCTCTTTGTGAAGCTATTCACCCCTCAAACTAGTTTCTTCTAAAAATGAGCAGAATGAAGTATGTATGCAGCAGCAATCACAAAACTGATTTTAAAAGCATAACTGAAAAATGCTGCTGACTCTGCTAACCAGTGGCATAAGTAAAGCCATAAATACAATTCAGTTAAACGTATCACTGTTTTTAGTCATTTATACCTTTTGACTGGATTTTTTCACAGTTGGGAGATATGATCACACACTTGATCTTGTTCAACTTCATATGCTTAGTAACCTCACGCAAGCCCATAACAAGTCTTCTCCTTGCTTTAGCTCTCATGGGATCCTTTTGGTAAATCCGTTCCTGGAAGCTGACAAGCTCTTGCAGTAACAGCGTCACACACTCATCTATTTCTTTACTTAGAACTTGGTTACAGTATCTGTCAATTCAAGAAACATCAAAATGACATGTACAGCACATGCTCAATACTCTCAATTGTCAAAAGGCTCACTGAACTTTTTTTTTGTCAAATAAGAAATAATTTATTGTTTGAAACTGCTATCCAAAGTTATTAGAAGATATTTAAAAAAATAAAAATCAGACTATATACTTTGGGCTGAGAATAAAAAGTATTTAGCATTCCCAAAGCTCTACCTACCTCAAAAATTAAGGTAAAAAACAATAAACAACTCTCCAAAAATTCCATTAGGTGTCACAAACAACTATAAAAATGTGCTGTCATTAAAACCCAAACAAAAAGAACACACACAGAAAAACACCCCAGCTTTATGAAGAGTGAAAATAAAAGTTTTCAGCCTTCATAACTTTTTTTTCCTACCCACAGTGCCATGTAGCCTTCCTTAGAAATACTTCTCTCTAGCTTATTCATTGCAGAAGTGAAGGAAAACATGAAGTGCATATACACACACACAAGCATACATGTATATACACATGCACCCATCTTTGGCAGGCAAAAAGAAAAACCTATCATACCTGTATAGGTGAAAGGGGAAGTTTATGCTACCTCGGCTTCTAAGCCTATTAAACCTACCCACACTTAAAAATGAGGGTGCCAAGTACAAACTTCAAATGTACATGAATAAGGCAAGACTCTTACTCTCTGAATCTCTTGCTGTGAATTTTGGTTATTGCAGAAGATGCCATTGGGCTCCCTATTCCTGAACTAGCAGGTGAGCCTTGGGACACTGGAGTCATGCAGTATGGAGAATTCTGACTTGCTGGCGAAAGTGAAGTGTCACTAGGCATGCTTAGCCCGGTTTCTGAAAGACAAATTCGAAACAAAATGCAAAGGCACTTTTACATAAAAGACAGATATCACATTTCTCTCCCACACTCCTTCCAAATTACATTCTGAAAACATGAAACAATATTCTTCCCTGAAGGGGTAGTTTTGAGGCGGAAAAAAAAAAAGCTAAACAAGCACATATCAGATACTCAGCGTGGGCTGCATAAATAATTGATGCTTGACTATTCATAAAATGAAACTCAAAGCTAAGTCTGGAGAGAAAACAGAACAGAAAGGAACACACATCCAAATGCTTCAACTTATTCCAATAGCTTTTTTTGTATTTCTATAGTCTAATTAATTTATCCCTGGGAAACTTAAGATTTTCACACTTATGTTCAGTCAGCTGAAGTCAGGCAGAATTTTTAACATTGTTCAGATGAAAAGTTTTCAAGTGCTACATCCGGAATTTTGGTCTAACCAAAAATTTCCATCTTGGAGATTTTCTGCTGCTCCAAACCATCACCACAAACTGAGATTCTAGACACGCAAGATTACTAGCAGGGGCATTCAGTAATGTGCAAAGTCTTAAAGTTTTTAATTTCTGTGTCTAGAGAACTTGCAATTTGCTCATAAAAAAAGTTCTCGTCAAGTATTTCATAATGTTGCAAAAAGTTGCAATACAAGCTAACACCAGTAAGAAGTGATGCATGCTATAAAAAGACAACAAAGTGTTGATTACTCCAATGTGAAGTTTAATTCTGACAGATAGATATGGAGGAAAGAGTGAAAAGAGTGGAGACGGACCTTCTTGAGAAGTCAGTTCCTGTGACTGATCAGCAGTCAAGTTAATATGAACCTCTTTCTGTTCGTCAGAACCCAAAAGGCTGTGATCTGCTGACAAACGGCCTTTCTTTTCTTCTCTCTCTTTCAAAATAATCTAGGGACAAAAACAGCAACTGTCAGCACTTGCAAAATCTATACATATACAACCCAAAGGTGTCCCATTGCACTGAACAAAATCAAAAAATCACGAGAGTGACCTGGGAGTCTTGGTTGACACCAAGTTAACCATGAGGCAGCAACGTGCCAATTGGGGCCAAAGGGCTCCTGGCTGCATCAGGAGGAAGTTGCCAGCAGGTCAAGGGAGGGGATCCTGCCCCTTTCCTCAGCTCTGGTGAGGCTGCACCTGGGATACTGGGTGTAGTTCTGGGCTCCCCAAGACAAGAGGGACATGGAGCTTCTGCTGGGGAGGGGATGAGGGTTGCAGAGAGCAACAAAGGTGATTAAGGTCTGGGACATCTATCTTATGAGGAAAGACTAAGCAAGCTGGGCCTGTTTAGCCTAGAGAAGACTAAGAAGAGATCTGATCAGTATGTATAGGTACCTGAGGGAAGAAAGTAGGGAGAAGGGGGCCAAACTCTACTCAGTGGTGGCCAGTGACCCTGGATGCCACCCTGTGCCATGTGCTCTGGGTGTCCCTGACGAAGCCGAAGGGTTGGACTAGATGATCTCTAGAGGTCCCTTCCAACATCAGCCATCCTGTGATTCTGTAATGCTCACACTAAGAAGTTCTTGCAGCTGCTACTGGGCTAAGTAGACACAGTCCTGAACGTGCTAGGTAGGGTTCCAATACAGATCAAGACACACCATGGTTGGTATATTTACCTTTTTAAGTGCTGTAGGGCGTTTCAGTTTTGCAATTTCTCTTTCTTTTCCTCTTTTCACTTTTGGAGCAGTTGAATCCAAAGGATTAAGGCAACCCATAGCTGGCTGTCCCTTTGTTAAGGACTTTCTATTGGCAGATTCTTTGGTATGAAAGGGAGCAGCACTGCCGACTAAATACAAGAAAAGTATTAGTTTCACTAAAAGTGCTATCAACTTTATTTCAGCACTGTTTTTGTAATTTCTACTGATGGATGGATTCTCAAAGCACATTCTCCTTGCTTGGAGAAGGAAAAACAACAAACAAACACCACACCCACCCACACACAGCACAGTTCATAATGACAGGAAAATGACATCATGAGATATTGTTGCTTGCAGATGGATTAAGCTTTCTTCAATTTTGCCTTGTGTTTTAGGAATGTATGGATTCCAGGAAAGTAATTACTTGATAAAAATCCAAAGGGTTCTCTCTTAAATAACTATTAGTTACATTATTAGTAAGATTGTAGTAATATGATACATCGTAAATATTTATTTAGTTGTCAGAGAGTATTATTAGCTGACAGGACAACCAGGGAGGGAGTATAGCATGCAGTTAAGTAGGCTTTCTGAAAGAAACAATAAAACAGTCTTAAATGAAAATGCCAGCTGTTCTTTGAGTTTTATTTGATGTCATCTTGCCAACTTGAATTAGTATTTGAACACAACTGAAACTCTGAGCAGGTAAATAAAAAAACATACACCAGGGAAAACGGAAACTATGTGCGTACTAGTGAACAACTCCAGGCTATATGCAACTGTGCAAGAATGAAATCTGAAGGTTAAAATAGATAGCTATGAAAACAAATTCTGTATTTAGAAGCAAATATAGAAATGAATAGTGAATATTATTTGAGTAATTGGTGTTTTAACTGAAGTTTGTCTTCAATTTGGTAAGACTATTCACCGTTGCATTCTGAGCAGAGGAGTAAGATAGTACAGATGAATTTTGTTTAAATACATGCATTAAAAAAACCTTCTCAAGTTACGTTTTATACCTCCAAACAAAACTTAACATATAGAATGAGTCTAGAATAATCATTTCACACTTACACTGTCTTAAAATGCATGTAGTGAGTCAGATTAGAAATACCTGTGTATGAAAGAGGCCTGGTGTTGGTGATCTGGCGGGCTTTCATTGCTTGTTGCTGCTTTTCAAGAGCTGCTAGCATGTCCCCCAAATCCAACTGTACAGGAGTCTTGCTCTTCTTTCCAGCTGCTTTTGATAAAGCCTCCTGCAACAGGGATGCCACATGCTGATAAACATCACCAAAACAGTCTTTCCAAAAGGATTCTTGGTATTACAGAGTAAAAAGGATTAAGAGTTTGTATGTATTTTTATGTCTGTATACACACACAAATAAATAAATAGAGCTTTTAGCTACTGGCAGGGTAGGGGAGTAAGAAGCCACAGACCTGCAGTTTTTTCTGTTCCATGCTTATCTCTGAATATTCTTGAGCTGTTGCAAGTGCTGCTGCCAAGGCCTTTTTCTTTTGACTTTTTGCACGCTTTGGTACAGAGGTTGTAATGGGAATTGGCGTTTGGACTATATTGATTGGAGAATTTTCTGGTAGATCATCCAACTAGAATTTTAAACACAGTGCATAAAATCTCAATTGAAGGCCTCTCAAACACACACACACACACACACACACACACACACACACACTTCTCTACTAGGAAGAGTGTCACTGTAGATCAAATGGACATTTATTTTGGTCAGCAGTATGAAATAAAGTACAGCTGGATAATATAATAAGGCAATAAAACTAGAAGTTATTTATGCATATTTCCTCTTTGTACAGGAAAGCATTATTATATTTACCCCCAATTATTTCTTCGGAATGTTTCCCAGTTTAATTACTGAATATAGATGTTCCTCCAAAGATTTTATGCAAGACTTGATTTTCTTGGAGAACATCCTAATAGATGAAATAGTCTGGATGACCTGTTTAAAGGTTTTGCTGTAGGATCATACCAGTATTAAAAGAATATCTTTGCAGGATCCATTTGTACAATCTTGAAATGATTCTCTTTCAGGACAAGCTACATAATCATTAGTTATTTTGATAAAACAAACTATAGCTACTTAATTGTGAATTTAACAGGGTAAGTCCTCCGAGTCAGAAGGAAAAAAGTGTGTGCCACAGGATATAGTTATATATCAGCATAAGTTAAATAAATACCTGAAATCATATCATGTTATTTTAAGTGGCATTGGAAGTCTAGACTCATATTGCAATACCTTTAAAAATTAGAATTAATACATGAAAAAATATTGTAGTAGAGAGTCATAAAAGCTGGCTATTAAAATCATAGCAATCTCTGAACTACAGCCCTCTAAGTGCTTTGCAAACCAGAGAAATTACTTACTACTTTGGGTGAAATCTTTTGCTGGATGTTAGTACTTTTGCTGCTCCCATTGTCACTGTTTAGCTCTGGAAATTCATCTTCATCCTAAACAAGACACAAATTAAAAGTGATAAACGTGGAACTGAAAATGACTTGAAAAGCATCAGTTGAAAAGGCTGAAACCAGAAGTGAACAAATTGAATCCCTACCTAAAGGCGGAAGGACTTAAAAGTGACACAAATAGGACATGACGACCAAATAACAACAGGACATTTCTGTATCTAAATGACCTTTTCCAAAGCAAACAAAAGCAATTTTAAACTGGCATTGCATTTTACCAAATTAACTAGAATTAGATAAAATTACCGAATACATTATTTTCTTGTTCTCAGGTTAGTAACACCTTACTCGGAGGTTGTTTACCTAATTTCTCGGGCACAAAAAAAAAGTTTTAAGATACTTTCCACAACACCCTCACACACAAACACACACCAAAAGCATTATATACCAAGTAAAATTAGTGCACTACATGGCACACCTCAGAGGCAGAGGCTTTAGAGCTTCACTTTGTTGACACTACCTTTTTCTAT
>JAVCKT010026737.1:15320-28767 GCA_032273925.1 Rhynchotus rufescens | reverse complement strand
CAAGTTATTACTGGCAGTACATTACATCCCTTTGATAAAATCAACCGGGTTCCAAAGCAGTAGCACATTAAGTTCATGGTTTTCTTCGCCTAAAAGAAAGAGACACAAACAGCTTTTAGTTGTTACACAGCAGCAGTTCTCCCTACCAGTCAACAGCCTTTTTACCTATTCTAGGTAAAGTTTCACAGATTTCCTTTCCTAGAAAAAGGCTATAATTAACATAACCAAGCTAGTGGTTATTCATTAACAAATAGTCAGATTTTTTCGAGCAGCTGTGAAACCATTTTATTTTCCTATGCTTATAAAAAAAACATAAGTTTCACTCCATAAAGGAGCTCGCACTGCATCACCAGGCTGCAGCAATGCTGCAGGCAGCAGCTGCAGCCAGGAGCAGGTCCCAGCTTCTGGTGAGGTGCAGCAGAGCACATGCTGAGCTGGTGACTAGCACATGCTTGTGACTGTGGGTGAAACAGGGAGTACCCGTTTCAGACACTCCCTGAAATACCTTTCCACTACAGCTCCATATGTATGCAGTAAAGACGCATACTACATAAAAGTTCAAATGCTACAGCTGTGCTACAAAAGTGTAACAGAAACTAACAGCTTCACTATTTCAATTATATATTAAATCAATTTGGATGACTTCGGCTTCATAGAAATCTCTTTACCTCTCCAGCCCACTCTCCTGCCTGCAAAACACGGCTTGTAAAATTGCAAATTTTCTTCCCTGAGTTGAGTAGGGCACTTCCAGAGCACTGCCAGCACCTATCTGCAAGAAGCCAAATCTGGATATTGAATTCTGTTCTCCAACACTTATGTTAGCAAAGCTATCTTTATCGGAAGCAATTTTGTCAGAAAAGTTGTGTCAGATACAGGGTTCAAACACTAGGCACTAACTTTCCCAGCTGCAGGGTTATTTGGATTTCCTTCAGGGAACTGGGGCTCATTTGGTATGCTTCAGTTTATGGGTGCGACCAAAACTCATTCCATCAAGATAGGAATGACAAGACAGACCTGAGAGGTCAGGTTGTCAGCCCACATATTTGAACTAAAGGAAGTTTTCCTCCAAACGCAACCAGAGCCCCATTGCCTGCTAAACAGAGGCCTCTGGCAATCACACAGTGCCAGCTAGAACATTAGGAAATCCAAGTTTACCATCAGGCATTATCCACCGTTGCCACCCCAGTCATGACAACAACAAGGGATAACCCAGCTACACATGAGATGCACTTACTTGGGCTGTGCGTGATGCTGATATCCAGGTCCAAGAGTAGATCCTGCCCTCATCTCCACTGCCACAGAACACTGAGAAAACAAAACCAGTCTCAATCACCCCAAACTTAGAGCTGTGCTGACAGCTGAAGTTTTCCCAAGCATGGGATGCCCCCCTCCCTCCTTTGCAGCTTACTCTGGTTTCGACATCGGTCCATTCAGAGTCTGCAGCATCTTCTGGTGGGTTGGGATCGGAAGGCGACGATCTTCGCTTTCGACTGAAAGAGCAGGAGGGAGAAGAACGTTATGGGAATATCATGTACTTTGGTAGATTCAAATACAACCAAATACATTTTATATCATCTAAAGAAATACTTCAGAGAGCTTTGTGCCTAGTAGCAGACTAGCCTTACCAGCAGCTACAGCATCTATAAGAAGTTATCCCCAAGTTACTTCTACATGATTTCAATTCAGATGCAAAAGAGTATCTTCTCAGTCATTTGGACAAAAATAAGTTACACACGTACTACTGGAAAGGTAGGAGTCACTCTCGGAACCTAAAATTAAGAACACAACTCACCCAGTTGGGGATTCTTGCTTTAGAGTCTCTATCTCTGTGAACTGGACAGCCTGTCCACCACCCCGGGTTTTGAAAACATCACCCTGGAAGCCAAAATCAATTAGCAGGTTACATTCGTTAGGTCAGTCTGATGGCAAGTTCTCACACGAAAACTGCAGCGCTTTCAGCTGCTACTTCCTTGCAGGCTGGCAGCCAAACACACATACACGGTTTCATTTCACCCAGCCTCCCCAGTTATACCCAGGGAAATAAAGAGGAATCATCATCTATGCCAATGATCACGTAGGATTTGTAGAGAGCAACTACTACCTTTACAAAAATTCCTGAAAAACAGCAACCAAGTATATTACAGACACAAAAAACATCGTCTCAGAAGAACGTCCTTTCCATAGCACAAACAGGAATGCTGTCATCATTCAAAGGCTTCCCTTCTGGAAGAATAGCCGAGACTTCTAAACTTAGTTTAGAGTGAGAGTTATTTGCTTTTTCAAAGTTAAAATAAAATACCAGAAGTCCCATGACTACAGGAAAAGTGAACTCAGGTTCCAGAACCAAGAGTTCCTTACCGAGAGCTACAAAGAGCTCCCAGTCGGCCTTCAGTAATTGCACACAGTACTTGGAGTCTTCAAACCCAGGCTATTGCAACAATTTGCTTGTCAATTTAATGCTGGAAATAGTGTTGTGGATCATTCTGCACATCCACCACCGCAGCAAGCCTATTCATGTTGCAAGTGGAAAGCAGGCAACATCACTCCAATAGGACTGACTCCATCCTGACTCCTACCGTAAAACCAGCTGCAATCCCAGACCTAAGACACTTGCACTGCAAACAGCTTATTGTGTTTTATTAGGGGAGGGAGGGCACTTAAGTGCTTTCAAGCACAACGAGCTTGCAATAGTTTTTAATACAGTAATGACAACGTTCAAGAAAAAGTATTTTGAGACTCCAAAGCTACCCTGAATCCAACTTCACAAAGTTCTCAAATGGGACATCTTGGTCCCACGAGTCAAGGGCACCTTTCTGCAAGCTAGCTAGACTGCAGCACAATTACACGGTGAGGAAGAGGAGCTGAGGCAGCTACCACACCCCGGCACCAGGGTGTTCTCTTTACCTTAATGAGCTTTGTCTCAATCTCCCCATCAGAGGCCAGCTCCTGGTGTGTCAGCATGTACTTGTCACACTTAGCTAGGGCTTTCTCGCTCGCGGCCGCCACCGTGATGGCGTGAGGGACGTGGGGCTGCATGACCGTTTCGGTGGGCAGGTTAGAAGGTGGTTTATGGTCCACCCATCTCTCCCCCGCCGAGCGCGAGCGTCGGTGCCGGAGGCGAACCGGAGGTGCGTTCTGAGCGGAGCAGAAGAGAATCACGTGAAATCAGCACACAGGACATTTCTCCCGGGATATCATTAGCAGGAGGGATCTTTTCAGGTCTGGTTAAAATGTACTGGTAGGAAAATTAAAGCCTTCTTCCTCAAGTACTTTCAGAATCCATCACCTGGAATCCATCACCAGAATCCATCAATTGAGCACCTAGCACAAGATTTTCTTTTTTTCTTTTTGCTGTGCCAATTTCTATTATTTGTCAGTTTTAGTTAACTGCTACCAAATGAGCTGCATTCCACACAAAGTTAGGTTTTCTCAAGGACATCTTTTGTAGCACTCTCCCCAAGTTTCCAAATCAAAACTCAGGGCTATAGTCATATTAACCCACCTGAAAAGAGAAAAATTTGAAATATGTTTCCATTGGTGCATTCCTGGATCAAATAAGCAGTTTTCGGGCTAGCAATGGAAGCAGACCAAGTATGGATATACTTGAGAGATATTTGTAATATCTCGGAAGGATGCAAGGCCTCAGAGCACTTTTCATTAAACAGAGCAGAGCTACAGGAACTACCTCCCGTGCTAGTACTGCTGCTTCTGGATTCAGCTGTTGAAAATCCACAGCCCAGTACTTCTACTGTCCTCATAAACTGTCAGAGGTTTAGGAAAAAACAGAAGGCTCAGATAACCAGCATAATTTGCTTAAAAAAAAAAAAAAGGCTCTTCAAAGTCTTTCAAAGTTATCAAAACACTCCTGTGCCAAGGATCAGCTCTATGCCCTTCCTTAGGGGTCATTCCCTTTTTGCTCATATCTCCCAGTTCCATTTGCAGACTAATTTTACAGACCTCTCTGCATCACAGTGAATTTACATCACCCAAACCTACAAGCCCTAATGTCATCTGCTGTACCCTTAGGTGAGGAGCATCAGTCATGATTTTTAGCAATAGACATTTCTCACAAATCTGAAACAGCTCTCAATAAATGAAAAAACTCTCCCCAAGAGCAGCATGTATCTTTTAAAGAATTCCTGAAGATTTTTTGGCATTTTAGTGAGCAAGAGCTGGTTTCTGTTGATATTTTTTTTTTTGACAACAGTTTTGCCAAGGCATTTTAGAAGTTATGCCCTAAGGGCACACTACCACTGGGTACATTTTACTGTAAAAGAGACCACATCCCTCTCCCCTGCTAAGAGTGGCTCGTGTGTTAGTTAATTAGAATAGCATTAGCTTAAAAGCACATCTCTCTTTCAGCATCAGCTTAAAAGCACTTCAAAGGGCTAGCAAGTAACAGGAATTTTGGAAACACTATTGAAAATGAATCATTCCATGAGAAACTTTCCTCCCCTTGAGAAGCTCTCTCAAGAGGGCGGATTTTGTTTCTTTTGTACAATTATCTGAGATTTTCCTGAACCGCTGCACCAGAGCTGTAATGCGACACAGACAAGCACCACAGATACAAACACTGGCATGCATCAATTTAAAGGAAGAAAAGGGGAGGAAAAGTGCCCCAAGGGTAAACAAAGCCCCCCTGCTTTAGCACACACGAGCATCTGGGAAGATCATTCCAAGAGCAAACTTAACATCGAGACAAGAGAGATGCTTGTCCAAGCACTATTTCCAATAGACATGTGCACAAGTGGCTCATAGGACTACCTTTTAAGCTGCCCAAACAGACTATGGCAAATTGCAGACTGTGAGACAGATCTGAGGAGACAGATAAATTGAAAAACAAGGACATTTGCAGCCAGAAATGAGGTCTAGCTAGTTTAGAATTCCTCACAAGAGCTATTTACGTGCTAGCAAGAGATAGACAACTGCTTTTAAGGAGTTTTCAAATGTCAAATTAAGTAGTCAGCCTGAGTCTCACTCTTCACTCTACTTGGAAATAGCACTGTCCTACGAGAACTACATTACGAAGCAAGTTCCAATGTGTTTTAGGTGTGTTCTACACTAAAAAGCAGTTAAGAGGAGCTTCCGAGTCAGACTACACAGCACTACATTTCATTTTGAGAGCACTAACCCTGCAGCATTGGTCCTCTTCTATCTCTAGCTCATTCCTATGTCTGCGAACCTCAATGACTCCCGTGCAGTACATCCCTCGCCTTCTGTCTGAAGCGGTATAGTTTCTATTTGGCTCTGGTTCTTGTTGTCTGCTCCTTGCATTAGGAGTGCCACTGGCATGCTTGTGCGAAGGGATTTTCTGCTCCCACTCCGTAATGCAGGATGCCACAGAAATGCTGCTACAAGAATTAGAACGCCTGTGCACCTGCGGGTTGCTCGCCAGCCGCTGGCTATTAGGGACCTGAGCAATGCCATGACTAGAAGGCTAGAGAGAATGGGAAAGAAGTTAGTGAACATACAGAACTGTCAAATTAAGCCAATAAACAGTATCATGCTGCACGTTGTGTTCAGTTCAGCCTGTGGCTTTGGACAGGTAGCGTGTTTCAGCAACAGCACCAAGATTTAGTTATTCTTCCAACACTAGAGGACAGCAGCACAAATAAAGAACACTGATAAATATAACTGAAAGAGAAGAAATCTGAGATCAGCCATTCAAATTCTGTGCTCAAGAATCTCTCGTCACCACTAAGAAAGCTGGTCTGCATTTCAGTTCGTTCTTATAAAGATGCTTGTCCCCATTTCAAGGGTTTCATAGACAACTTACAGACACTGGCGAAGGAGACACTGATCTCTGAACAGGCTTCTCTCTGTCTCTCTCCCGTGACGGCCTCTCAGGTTTTTCATTCTTTGGTTCAGTAACAATGGCCTTCAGTTGCTTCAGTTTTTCATCTTTGACCCAAAGTTTGTTCTGCATTTCCAGCTGCTTGGCCGCTACACGACGTTCCTGCACGGACAAGTGCTTACATTATTTCCAGATGGACTTAAAGCTTTGGGAAGTGGCAAATCAAGTAAAAAGAATGGACTTGCCAAATTCCACAGCAATATTATATTTAATGCCACAAACAATTTGCCTTTTGAATTAAGATAATGGGAGTGTGGAGTATCCCTGCTCCTAAAGTATGAACATGCAGTATTAAATCCTCCGGTTTCCTTTCCCTATTGCATGTCAAGCACATCCCTAGGCAAGCGTGTAGGCAATAAGGAGAAAAGAGAAACTCAGAGTAGGCTCCTGATGACAACGGACAAAGCACAAGAATCACTACTGAAGTAAGAGAGCCAGAAATCCAAGAAACAAACTCTACATATCAGAATAAAATGAGGAATTGCTTCAACGTTTTTCTAGATGAACCAAAAGTCCTTGAGAAATATCCTCACGCATACTGTATTTATAAAATACTTAAATGGAAAATGCTGGAAGTGCTTAAGTTCATATTTAAAGCCCAACATCTTCAGTCTTAATGCTACTTAGCAAATAAACAAGCTAGAACAAACACCCTAGGCCACTTAGAAGTGCGGAGGGGAGCAAAGCTGGCGTGCTAGGAGGCACAGCAGCGCGCTTACACATTCCTTTTCCCATTTCATGGTGGTTTCCACCACCATGCCTTGCAGCCGGGCCTCCAGCCGCCGCTTGTCGGAAGCCTGACGCTGCAGTTTCTGGCTCTTGCTTTCCAGCTCTTGCTGCAGGTTACGTTTGTCCTCTTCGTAAATTGTAGCTGTTTTCTCCAAAATCTCAATCTGGAGGAAAAGAGGAAGGACTTGGCTATGCCTCTTACAATCAAACCCATCTGAGCCTCCGACTGTTAGTCATATTTCATTAGGTTAATTTGATTATTATTATATAAGTACACGCAGAAAAATACTAATTCCAAACAGTTGTAAGCCATGAAATGTCCAAAAGAGTTGTACATCTCAATATACTGAGAAAAGCTAACAGGAAAGTCAAAAAGCTAAAAAATATTCAGTTACAGTTCCCCAAAACATACTTTTAATCTCATCTCTAATATCCTTTTCAGGCAACCTCTGAGTCAAAAACTTTGCCAAATGGTAACAGGGAAATCTTCTGCAGATTTAGGCAACTTAAAGACACCCAACCTTGTATTCCAGAGTTTTAGTTTTCTTCTCCAGGCGTTCTAGCTCCATTTTCTGTCCTGCTATTATTTTCTCTTTTTCAGACAGTTTTCCTTGAATATAGTTCTCCTTGGATACGATGCTGGACTCTAATTCTTGCAGCATAGTTTTAAATGAAAGCACTGCAAGAGAAACGGTATTTTGTTTTCTCACGCTATCCAAAAAATACCAAAAATTGTTCTTCCGCCCCTCACCAGCTACCCCAAACGAAGGTTTTCTAAATCATCAGCTGGGACAAGGTATTTATTTTGTGTTGCTACAGAAGACATTCCTGAAGAATATTAAGTGCGACAGAAGTCTAGTTCAACACTGATGTTCAAATTCTTACCGTTTTTGGCAAATTTCTCTGACAACATTTGTTTTAGTTTTTGGCGTTTTTCCAGGGCTTCAATAAGCTTTGGAAGTGTTTGATCATCATTAATATCCAAAAGTTCACACGAAGGCAACGGAGGAAAGCTCTGCAAAAGCATTTCTGAAACAGATTGCTCTTCTGTTTCTGTAAGATTTAAAGCCAAGAAAGTCTGTCAACAAGCTACAGAACGGAAAAATTCCATTTGACAATGCATAGCCACAGATCATCCATTCCATAATATTATGGAGTAGACAGAATAATTGCTGAGAACTAGAAGTTTTCTGAAGAGATGACAGTATTGAAGAAAGATGAAATGTGACATTCTTGATTCATTACACGAGAATACCTCCAGGCAACTCCTGCTTTCTACAGTAGGCCTTGAGCATACAAAAAACATCAAAGTAACAGCCTCAGTATAACAATTTCCTTTCAGGAAGTGCAGGAATGAGACCATGAATGCAACTCATCACCAATTACAAAGAATCACTCTAGCGTTTGTAGTATAAGCTCAGTTATTGTATAAATAGTGCAGCAGTATAAAGAGACCTACTCAAATATACACAATGCAGAACAAGGGTATACATAATGCAGAACTAAAGGGTGAAAAGATTCTTTTGCTCTTTTAAGATGTGGATAGTTTGTTTTCCCCAAAGCCTTCATCCCCGAGGAGCAAAGCGGGTGCTGTGCTCACGGAGCCCCCCAGTATTTACCTCTGTGGAGGGGGCCCCCCCGCAGCTCCAGCTTCCGCGAGAGCTCCTCTCGGAAGGCCTGGTTCCTGAAGCGCTGCCCGGGGGTGAGCCCACACAGTGGTTTATCAACAGGTCTGGCAACTTCTACCTCCTGAGTCATCTCTGCAAATCGCATCACTTGCTACAAAGGAACAAAGACAAGCTTGACGACGCCACCAAACACAACAAGCCGAAGGCAAATTCAAAAGCAGTATTTTAGATCAATAAAGGATTAGGAGAGGTATTAAAATTGCAAGCTAGGTAGCTGGGAGCTACTTAGCTCAATGCTCAATGAGGGGGAGCATTCAAAACCTTGCTAGTAACATCCCCCAACCTTCCCACCAAGGAGCCATGAAAACAACTGCGCAAAACACCCGCACTGAAGTTCTTGTGGATACTTAAACATGGCCATGGGGTTGGACTTTTGTAAATAAGACGATCTTTCCTACTTTATGTGCAAATATTGTTGCAATTTAAGAGGAAAAGTGGGACTTAGTGGGCACATCTACCCCATAACAACGTATTTAATTACATGAGAATACAAACAAAAAACATTATCATTCCTATATTCTGCTAAACAAGTGCAGTAATTTGAAGGTCAATATGAAAGGGGTGAAGAGAAGAAGAGAAAGAAGATGTACAAGAAGTTACCAAGCTTTCCTCGTAGTCCTCGGCTTTGGGATTAACACACACAATCATACGCACTTTTCCTTCACCATCAAAATAGTTCTTGAAGAGATGAGTCAGCTTGGAATCTCTGTATGGAACCATCTTAGAACAAAGAAATAGCTAGTAAGCTTTCATTAACCAGCTCTTCATCAAAAGACAGACAATTAGATGATCTGTTGCATACCTTGTTTGTTCCATACATCTGGTTTTCCCGTAGAACTTCAATACAGGTTCTTAATGTCATTAGTGACTGATTAATATTACCTAAAAATAAAAAGCAGCTCATTAAGCAGACATTTGGATCATGTTCCCACATTACGTAGTGGCTTGCTTAAAAATAAATTGCTTGGACTCTTAAGTAGAGATTTGTTGCAGATAATTACTCCAATTAGTCTCAATACTCATGAATTGTAATACTATAAAGAATGTTCCAATTTCCAAACTTGAGGATTTAAGAACATTAGAGCAGATAATTGAAAAACAAAACTGAGCAAGTCCCTCACGCCGCTGCTTCTCCTAGGAAGCAGACTAACACCTCAGTACGAGCATATATATTAGTATATACAATTAACAGGCAGTCTAAATGTGGTACATACCTGCTTCACGCAACCTGTTCCCTTCAGCTTTTGTTCTGTTAGTTCTCTCACTCCCAGCTAGATCAACCAAGGACAGCTGGCTTAAAGTGATATGTTCTTTCTCCTATTACAGGGAAGGAGGTTACGTTAGGCTAATGACTAGCACTATGTTCCCTACCTTCTTGGTGTGAGGGTAAAGGGGAGAACCCTCACACTCCACAACCAGCATGCAAAATTACAGGCCCCATGATGAAACTTTAGAAAAACTGATGGAATTTTTATAATCCAAGATTATAAAATGCCCACCATCAAGCCCACCATCAGCTTTTTCATATGTAAGTTTTTCAAATCCTCTCCATTCTGGGCCACAAGACAGATGTAACGAGCACACTCGCAATTTTGTATTCACTAACAATAACAGTTTTAGCTCAAGAGAAACAGGAACAAGTAGTTTCACTCCCCATTGTAACGCTCTACTTCCATGACAGAGGATATTAAATTTGAAATCTCTCTGGGAATTAGAGTTTGACTAACTCGCTGAGGCATGTATTCAATGCAAGGTCACTGCTCAAGCAGGCCACGCTGCAAGGCTTGCTGCTTTTGCAACCCTAACACATACATACACACACAGTTCTTCAATAGTTTGCTCACGGATTCACCTGTAGCACGTTATCTCCATCAGCATCCAGGGGGGCCTGAGCCAACTTTATTATAAAAACACTATGAGAGCGACTAGATTCTCTGTTCAGCTGAGTGTTTGCTATACGCCTTTTTTTTTGACCTGTTAAAAAAAAAAAAAAAAAAAGTTCTATTTAAAACTTGCCACTTAGCAAATTAATTCTGTTTCCACTCAGAGTGAGAAAAATTACACATCTCTACTGGATTTAAGAAGTTATATTTCAAGATTATTTACCTCTCCAAAACACTTCAAAAGCTTCTTCTGTGGATTTCACCTCTACCTCGGTGCAGCCCGTGACATACATTTTGTGATTCTGGCCCTCACGCAGCATTTTGGACTGGGGAGGTCTTAAGAGGGGAGAGAAAAAACAAGAAACCTAAAGCTGAAGGGAGCTCTCTATGCAACCATACACACATCGTGTCATGCAAATTTTCATTTGTTTAAATACAAAATTCAGACTGAACTCGTCAATTATCCATAAGGCAGATGGAAGAGGAAGTACAAATACATGGACACACACTCAGCCAGGATTAGTTACACTTCAGCTACTGCTTTAATTTAGAAGCTAGATTTAGTTGCAATTCTTACTAGGAATCACCGGTTTGGAGGGCAGCTATTTTTTCTCTACATGCATATGCTCATACAGAAGCAGGACGGCTTCCAAAGCGTTCCGTATTCGCTAGTAAAGCGAGCAAAGGTACGGAGTCAGCCCGAGTTCATTTGCTGCTTCTACTATGAAGAATTTTTATTTTTTTTTTTCAGTATTGGGAATAATATGCTTAGGCACATACATAAAGTCACCATTTCGCACAGGAGTGTTGCAATTGTTCCACCTAGCAAAAAAACAGGGTTAAAAAAAATATTAAGTCATTCAGCTTTAACATACTGCAGTTTCCATATAGGAAATATTTTAAGATCCTTGCTAGGATGTAGATGTGGTAAGATACTAAATCAAATACTCTACTCCTTCCTCAAAAAGCACTCAGACACTCAAACTCATTTCAAAGCAGTACCCTAGAACCAGCTCTTGATGTTTCAGGGTAATGGCTTGTTTTTCCTCTAGTTAACCTTTACAGCTTGCCTAACTAATTTCTGTATATGCCAATAGGTACACACAGGTATTTTAATAGGTTTAGAATAGATATATTCAAAGTTTTTCCAAAGGCCCTAGTGTACAGTTTCAGACATTGTCTTTCCACACAATAGCCAAAACTTCACTTAAGACACTATCCATCTTTGTTTCTATAAAAATGGTGAGCATCTAGAGAGACTAAGAAAGCATCAAGTATAAGCAGCAGCAGCAAAGAGACCATCAGTACTCGGCCCACTTAAAAGCTGTTGCCTGCGCTCCCTGAACACCACCTTTCTCTCATCACGGAGTTAAGTCAGACTTGCCAAGACTACAGCCAAAGACATACTATAGTTTTCATAAAAGCGCAACTGAAATGAGTAGCAAGGGTATTCACAGAACCTACTTTGGTTTTATGGTATCAAAGGGAGATTCCTCCAAGAGGTCATATATGTAGTTATTATAAATCTCAATGTAGGAGACAAAGACACTATAAACGTTTTCTTCATCAACTTCTTCCACTTTGCAGTGATCTTGCACATTGATCATATCAGCAAATTCTGGATCTATTTGGCGCCTGCAAAACACACAGAGCAAGCCAATGTAAAGCAGCATCCACGGTTAGCTAACAGCTTATAGACAGTGACTACAGGATTAAGGAGTCTATTGACAGATGATTCTCACACTAGAACGTGCAGACAAAACATCCAGTTTTTAATCAAAACAAACCAAGAACACTCTGAAAAGCTTAAAAATATAAACTTTCAGCTGTCACTGATATACTCGGTTGCAGTAAAAAATACATTGCAGAGTTCCTGGCTAGTGTGCATTTCTATCATCTTTCAGTCTCACTTATTTGGCAGAACATGCTCATATTTAACCTCACAGTATCGCTACCAAGTGAAATCACCTCATTTTACTCGAGGGAAGGCACAGCAGATGAAGACAGAATTAAGTTTTCCAATTCAAAATGCTTAACTACATAATTCCTCAAACAGAAATGTTTGTATGTTACTTTCATTCATACTTTTTTCTCCCTTTTCCAAGGGAAGAGTTTAGACCAGAATGTCAGAATACGTACATTAATTAATTCTTTCTGCGTGTTACAATAGTTACTTACTTGCCAGATGGAGTTTTTGGAACAGGCATGGCATCTCTCTTCTGTCGCTCTAGCAGAGCATCCACTTCACACTGAACATCCACACCATTCTTCTCATCAAGCTTAAAAACCTGAGCAGGAAACATACATATAGACAGTATAAACACTAGAGAACGTAAGGTACAGGCCAGCAAAACACAAGTTAGGTGATCAGGCTGTCTGGCAACACGTGAATATTGTGCCTATCACTAGCATTCAACCTGCTGGCTAATTCCAAGGTGATTCAACGGAGGACAGACTTTGCTAAGACAAATATTTCACATAAAGTTACCATTTAACACCCCATCAAGGAAAAGGCTTTCAGCATTATTTCCAGTATTTTTAGACATCAGAAAATTCAGGGGTGTTGACAAAAAGAAAACCTTCAAATCATCTTTTCTATCAGTAGATACAGAATGAGATCAAGCCAAAGGAAGCCAAAGCTCAGAAAGCCTTTTTTTTTTTTTTTAATATTGTTTTTAAGAGATAGTTAAAGAATGAAAAACAGTTGCAAAGACAGCTAGAGAAGACTGTTTATTTTTATTAAATTGTCCTTGCTAGCTACTACCCCTGACATTTTTGGCCCACACTTCCAATCCTACATTTTTGTTGCTGTTGTTTTTCCCCTGTTTTTAATTTGCACTAGACAAATTCAACACTCAATCCATTATTCTAGTGACTTACGCTCCTAGAGGCAACAGCGTAAGGAATTCCATACAAAACTACTCACAAATCGTTTGGCCTGGAACGGTCCTATGCTGTTGAAGATCATATCCAGGCACCGAGGCAGAAGCCCTCCGTCCCCCGGAGACCCTGTCATGGTGTGTGTCTTTCCACTGCCCGTTACTCCATACGTAAAAAGCAGGCCTAGGAGACACAGAAAGATTATAAAATGGTGCCTTTTGTCTTCTCTAGTTAACATTATACAAAATATACAAGAAAATATATACAAAAAAAAAAAAAAGACCCCGACACAAGTACCACAATAAACAAGTAACACAGGTGAGTGAGGTCAGAAATGAGGAAAGGCAGAAAACTTCCAACAACGCTGTGTAGGCACTCATTTTTTCACTGAAATAATATTTATGATTTTTTCC
>JAVCKT010026737.1:3267-15220 GCA_032273925.1 Rhynchotus rufescens | reverse complement strand
ATGTGGGGGCTCTCTCAAGTTTTTATGGTTTTTTTTTGTTTTTATTCTTCCACAGCACTTTGTCCTTCATTTGCTTTGTGTGATTGAATCACATTCTTGGTGCCTCTTTTTCCTGAGGTGGCAGTAATTACTCTTTTTTGCAGCTACATTCTGCCTGGTCACCAGCAGTTGAGTAGGCTGGTGCTTTTGTTATTCTTTTCATTAATCTTCTTTACCCTGCCATGTTCAAGTCTCCAAAGCTAGTATCTCCAGTTGGAATTCACTACTGTGTGTCTTTGGGCATGTGTACCTCTGAGTCATTTCTGAGCACTTTCTACAGAGGCAGAGTCTTGCAGCCCCCTGTCCTGGAAATCACTGCTTCAATTTGGTGGGCTGGCACCAAACAAACATGGGTTGTGGTAGTGTTTGAGGTGCTCTTTGTATGCCAATCCTTCATAGCATAGATCTGATACCGCTTCCTTGTAATGTTGCCTCTTTCCAGCAGGTGTCCCTTCAAGCTCACCAATATTCTGCATTTCTTGAAGAGAAAAATTAATGAAATGTTAGGTGAGACTTCAGAGCATAGCATGCTTCAGTGGGCTTGCGGTATACAAAATGACACTGTAAAAAGGTGAGGTCTATCACAGTCACTGTACTGGACCAAACGCCTTATCTGTGAATGCCCCACATCTTAGTAAGGTCTTCCCCTGTAGAGGGAAGAGATGATGAAGCAATTCGAGTGCATCATGGGGTGTTGATTTATACATAGGCAGCTTTGTTTTTAAAAGTCAAAGCCAAACACCCCCAAGAAGTATGCTGTCTGAGTCTGTTTGCCAATCTCAACAGGAGTTTTAGAAGTTATCTTTCTTTTCTAGGTGTAATTTGTGGAATTGATTGTGGTTTTTTCAAGGAAAACCTTTTTTAAAATAAACAGCTATGATGTCAGTGATCCATGAAGGCTGCCATACTGGTTAAAAAAGGAATCAATCCACCCTTTTTATTTGGGGAAAAAAATTAAGAAGCCTTGACCAATGCTAATTTTACTACAGACTCATGTACAGCATATGTACAAAACTTATTTTTGAAGGAGGAAGAAAAAAATGTAAAAGCTGCCTTCTGTGGCTTGACAATTTTAAAAACTACTGTTTCTGCAGCTTATGTCTGTGAATCAAAATTTCTAGGTTTTAACACTTCTGGTATGTGGGAGGTTGCTTTGCCGGGTTGGCTATTTTTGTATGTTATCACTAAGTACTGCTACTATACTGGTCCTGTAGCACTAGGAAGTTCAGCAGTGTGATGGAGTGGCTTTTTGGCCCTCATTCCCTGGATGAGGGCCATCTCATGTATGTCAGGCTGCTAGCTCTGATTTCTAGGGGATTGGTGACTGGACAAGAATGAAGTTACTTTTGAACTTGGTCTCTGAAAGGATATTTCTATGTGCAGTATCTTAAAGGGAGCCTGCAGAATGAATCTTTCCCATTCTGAATAGCCAGCTGATAGTCTACAGAGTTTTAGATAATCCCTCTGGTTCTAATTTTACAGTGATTTGCCTCATCACTCTGTGTGCCCTTTCAAGGTGATAATTGTTCATATTCTTCATCTATACTTAATGCTTATGCCAGTTGGAGCCCCTGGCATTTAGCAGGTTACTGGGAAGTTGATCCCTAATTAACTGCAGATGTCTGTCAACTTTGAGAAATATCATTAAACTAAATGCCTAGTATGGTAAGAAGCAGTAAACTCCAGATTTCTCTACTTTGGTCTTCACCCTACTACTTTGGGGTTACTTTTGAAATAGTAATGGTAGTTATTTCCCATAAAGTTACAGCGTGTGGTTATCATGCATTTCTTAGATTAGTAAATAAGAGCCTTGTTGTCAAGGTGACAGGCATTTTATAATAGTCATTTGAATAAATATGCTGGGAAATTAAATCTCTAGTTTTCCTGTCATGATCAGCTTTTGCACTCTCTGTTTATCTCAAAATGGAGGATTTCTAAAAGCTGTTTTTGTTAGCTTGCCTAGATGTGGATGCTAAAATCTCAGATGTGTATTTGTGCTTGCAAGGAGTTCCAGGCTGTCCTCTGTTACAAACAGTGAACTTACCCATATGATGCTGTCATTTCCAGACTTGTAATAAATTGTTGCCCAGATGGACTCCATTTCTTTTCTTCAGCCCCCAAACTGATGGAAACTTCCCTCACTGTTAACAGCATGATGTACAGGGGAAAAAAGTTGAAAGCATATGATAAATTGTTATCTTTACAGACAACTTGTGACCCATTCTGTCACAAGAGCAATCTGGTCATCTATTCATGTTAATTTAACAGTTGGTGTTTTGATATCTAATTTGTGGTTATATTTAAATTTTGACTGCCGTTGAATGAAGAAAATGAGACTGTTTTAAATAATAGTTTGAAAGCTTCAATAGTTGGAAGCTTTGTAATTTTAACTTAATAGTCATATTGAATTGAATATTAATCTGAAATAACTCAGAGAAACTACTTAGTTTTCATAACAAATGATTGAACTTCCAGTTTGTTTTGTTTTTAGATAATTTAACTATTTCTGTGGAATTTGTTCCTTTGCTTTCTCCTTATGTTGTTGGATACTATTGAAATGCAGTGGTTGCAGTCTAAATATCCAAGACCTGTGCAAGATGAGGCATGACTGCCAAGGCTCTTGCCTGTGGTTTCGTTGCAGATTAGTGACAGAGCTAAAACAGAATGTTTCTGCTTCAAGTGGACCATATTCCGTAATCTAAAACACTCTTTTGTTTCAGCTATTTTTAATGCTTTCCCATGACATTGCAGAGATGTGTTATCTCTTTACTTTCTTATTTTAAACTTTATTTAAATGTGCTCGAGAATAAAGGCTCATCATCTGCTCTATTTTTGTGCTGAGCCTAACATAGTAGCTTATACCCTGAAAAAAATCTTCTTTTGTACACAGAAATATGAACAGAATTGGTTTGGGCCTTTGAAGATAATTTTGGTATGTCCATTTTGATAATCTTTTGCTATGCTAGATTGATATGCATACACAAGCTAGAAGAGTTGTGTTTTTCTGCCTTTCCTCTCATCCCAAATCAACAAGCTCAATTATCCTGAGAGCCACGTGTTGCAGGGCTTAGCAGAGTACTGTAAAGGTCACTGCTCTGCAGGTTTTGGTGACATTTGTGAATCTGGTGGGATATAGTCAGACGGTTCCCTGTGGAGTGACAGGGACTGTGGTAGCAGCAGAGTCATTTTTAGAACAGCTTTTGTGCAAGTTTCAACTGATTTAGCTCAGCAAAAATAAACAAAATTGTTTGCTTGAAAAGATTAAAAAAGAAATAGCAGATCAGTGCAGAGCTTGAAGAAAATCTGTGGCGTATTAGGCTATTGTGTAAATGTGGTTTTTCTTAATTTGAAATGGTCTCTACTGTATCATGCTAGGGCTGTTAGCACCTGAACATTGTATTTCAGTGACATTGCACAGTAGGATGTTTCACACTCGTTTAAGTTGATGTAAAAACCATATGGGCAATACTACATTAGTTGGAGTTGCTTATTTTATTTCACTTTAATCTCTAATAAACGTAGTCTAAATAGAAATTTGTGTTCCAAGCTTAAGAATGCCTACCCATCGTCATATGTCATTTCAACTCTTGTGGTTTGGTATCTTTTTGGTATCAAATTGATACACAGCCTAAATGTGCTGCAAGCTGTGCCACGATCTCTTTTTTTTAATGTAACTTTGAATCTCATCCCACTGTATAATGTAAAAACTCCAGTAAGATTGTGCATGGGGGCTATAAAGGACTGATATACTGGTAGGGGGAGTTCAGAGCTTAGTGGTGGTTGGAGCATTAAGTTTGCTCACGAAACTGAGTTAAAGATGAATGACTTTGAAAGAATTTTATGACAGTTGCCATATTAACACTCTTGGCAAAGGTGAGAAGTAAGGAAGAGCCCAATGTAGACCTCTTTGTCTTAAAAAAAAAAAAAAAATAAAAATAAATTACTAAAATGGGATTTTACCTGTCTAGAGTGAGGGGGGAAAAGTGCTAAACTGGGCAGATGCCTTACATACAACAAATAACATAACCAACTCTTAGACTATGGAAAAACTAACTCTTGCTTTCTAATTTCAGCCACGCTAATAGAATAAGATTTTGAATTAAATGCAGACAGACACTTAACTTGTAGAAGGAAAAATGTGTAGTATGTAATTATCAGAGGGATGTTAAACGTATTCTGGAAGAAACAAGGAGCTAAAGAGGACTGCTATCTTACTGTGTATACAACATTACAGAAGTAGCAAATGTGTAATTAGGGCAGGGAACTGTAGATGTGTGGGCTGTGGTGGCATAAAATGACAGTGTTGTCAGTTGCTCTAGTTGCCACAGGAATAATTCCAGGAAGCCGCCTGTCTGTTCTGGAGTCTTTGGTCTTATTTTTCCTGTTCTCTGTAGGAAGAATGTGATGTAGCTGCTTCAAAATAACATGCAGTATGAAGAATATATATTAGGGTGTGGTGAAACATGGGCTTGATGTTAGCCTCACTTAGATGGGTCAGTAATAGTGCTGGGTCTTCTGAAACCATAATGCTTTCTTTTCTCCCTGGAAGAGGGCATAGCATCCTAAAAACAGGTGTGATTGGCTCTCTTGGAGGAGAGGAAGGGCCACTTGTGCTTTCTTACATCTGCCCATGTTGATACCTCCGATTCTATGTAAACCAATAAATTCATTCACATGTTTTATAGTGGTTAATAAGCCACTGCCATTTTATGTTCACAGGTTAAATCTTTCCTGGTCTGACCTCTTAAAATGGCTTTTTTAAAGCCAGGGAAGAAGGAATAGAAAAAAGGAGTGTAATTTTTGTTAGCATCTTTTCTCGTTAGTTGCCAAAAAGCAAATATCATCAACCTGTTACAAATGTGGAAGTGGTTCAGGCCCTGATCTCTTTCTGTCAAGATGGGTACAGTATGCCAAGGGCAGAGACTTCACGTAACACTTCATTGCAGACTGCTGTTGTGCAATGTTCCAAAGACATTTGCAGATAGAGCCTAATAAAGTTCCACAACCCTATGGCTTCATGAGAGGAGGAGAGGAAAATAAATGGTGATTGAGCACATTTTTCTCTCCATTAATTGAGGCAATGTACTGCATAAATAACTAGTTTGGACTTTTCTGCCTCATGTTATTAACAATAGTCTGTTGTGGAAGATGGTGAGGCAAAGAAGATGGACCACTCTGAACAGATAGCATGAGTTGGGTGGATTTCATTGCCAGGTGGTAATTTGCTGTGGAATGTGTGGAATGAATGGTGCTAAGTCCAGTTGCTTTATTAGCTAATTGGAAGA
Source organism: Rhynchotus rufescens (assembly GCA_032273925.1). NCBI lineage: Eukaryota > Metazoa > Chordata > Aves > Tinamiformes > Tinamidae > Rhynchotus > Rhynchotus rufescens. The sequence goes on along the minus strand of JAVCKT010026737.1, from coordinate 9,896 downwards.
AGGTGGGGAAATGAAAACTGCAGTGAGGTAAAAGCTAGCTGGCAGTGCTATGGCATCATTCTGCTTGCTGATGCAGAGCTCTCCACTGTTGTGTTTTGAGTTGAACAACTGAGTGAAAAGTCTGTGAGGTGGGAGGTGGCAGAGTTGTGATGGTGACAAAAAGGCAGTTCAATTGCTGCTTTTGACTTTAGAATCTTGCTTGGATTCCAGTACTTTAGCACATCAAGCTGTGGGTCTCTTACAAGTGTTGCTTTATATATCTTGTTTTTTCTATATCTTGTTTTTTCTATCTCTTTAGGTATCTTCCATTTTATTGCTTACCTACAAGTGCCATGTCTTCAAGCTGAATATAATTTTTCTCTTCTATTTATAAATTTGTCTGTTCTGGTTCTGTGGAGAAAACTAGAGAGGAAAGAGTACTTAAGAAAATCACCTTTGCAGTGCTCAACAAACAGCATTTCCTGCTGTGGTGAAAATGAATAGTGTGAGCTTGTGATTTAAAGAGGTGGGAATACCACTAAAGATTTTAGTTGGAAATGGAATTAGGATCTTTTTGAGCAGAATTCCTTTGAAAACAAACAGGCCGATCAAATTCCTCTCTTCCCCAGGTACATCAGCTGCAGCTGTGGCTGGGATCTTTCAAAGCTCTTGGTAAATCAGTAAAGCATTCAGCAGTGCCTGTAATGAGGCTGGGTTCAAAAGTTGATACAGCCATTAGTTCATCCTTGCTCTAGAGCTACGTTTTGGTTTTGGAAGGGAAAAAGGAGGAAAAAAGCAAGAAACAAGTAGAATTTATAAGGGCCATTTAAACTATTAAATGCAATGTTTGTGTCATTGTAAGTGTAAAACAACAAAAAGCTGGACTAGAACATCTGAGGCAGGATTTATTTCTCTTTGTCTTCACAATTGCCCTAACAAACAGCTTTTCCAGTCTCTGTTCACTTTAACTGTTTTTAACAGCCCTGGAAGTATTCATGAATTCAGGTTTCCTCACTCCCCTAATCATGTTGTCGGCTTAAAATTCACATTTAATTAACCTTTTCACCTGAGGCATAAATCAATACTAAAACTCCAAATGCTAACCACGCTGCTAGTGATTTTCATTTGGAGAGAGCCTGCTGAAAATTAGGCATTAGGGTGCCTGCAGGAAAGGAACAAACTAGTTATGTGGAGTGAAACACAACTAACTCATAAGCTGCAATAATGTATGTCCTTGGATGGCATGAGAAATCCACTCCTTAAGATACAAGGGAAGAAAGTGAGAAGCAGACTGAGCAAAGCACTATATTGCATTTGGGACAACCCATATGGGTGGCAGGACCTACATGAAGTATTGCTGTGTATTTTAGGAGTACCACTGAAATGACGATAGAATAAGTAATACCAATCTGACACCTAATGAGATGAGGTAGGTAGAGTATGTTTTACTACCTGCTGTAATCAGTTTTTTGTTTTGAGCTTTTCCCCTTCTATGAAGAACTTAAATCTTTGCCAGAAATGCTAGCACTTCTCTTCTTTGAACCAGCTGTCTCTTGCAAATGAGCTTTCAGCCAATCCTGCAGTCTTAAAGTGCTTATGCTATGGTTTATATCCCAGCTGTAAACAGGGAGGTGTGTGTTGTCTTGTGTATATTTAAAACATGTTCTTAATCTTCATCAGTCTGTCTTGAGTAGCAGTGATGGATGATGTATTAAAGCGAGTCTGCCTCTATAGAAGGCTGTTTCCCTTCTGTGTTTTTTCCTGCTCTGGTACAGTAGAATATAGCTGTTAATTCTACCTAGTGAGAGAAGCCTTTGAATTTGAAGTCATCTCAAAGCAAGAAATTTTTCTTTTGTCTGATATTTATGGTAGTAATGAAGTTCACTTGTACCAGGAGGGTGTGGGATCTTGTAGCAGCTGTCTTGCTTTCAAATACAAAGTCAGGTATATTTGAGGAATATTTTGAGACCTGAGACCAGCTCTAGTCTGATTTGTGTATCTTGTTTACAAATGTTATTTCAGGTGGACCTCTATTTTGCAGTAGATGAAAGTCTGTGTACTTGAACTTTTAAACTACTTGAATTACACACCTCATTTAACTGGAATCTAGTGGTTAGTATATCTTCAACAGCACTGTTAACTGAGGTCTGAGCTCAGCAAAGTGTTTAACCATGTGTTTAAAGTTGCGCACACACTCAAATGCAACTAAAAACAAAATGAGGCATTAAACCCATCCTGCATAGTCCTGTCCAGTTGGCTCTTCACTGAAACTGGGAGTTCTAATACAAAACTTCAGGTGGAATGCAGACTCGGGTCTGGTTTCTCTGTATTCCTAATGTTCAGGTTGGTTAGCACATAGTCAAACTTCGCAATGCAAATACACTTTTATTTTGAGGCTCTGTATCACTGTTGGTCTTGCCTTATGGCAGAATTAGCTGTGAGAGGTAACTCTAGCTGTTGAGATGTACAGCAAGGATGTGATCTCATGGCATAGTCCAATGAAGGTGAAAATCAAAGCTTTGTTATAAGCTTGAATTAATTATGTAATAGGAGGGCATGATGATTTTGTTTACTTGTAAATATATGTATTCATATGCATGCTTAGCCAGTAAAACTGTCAGTAATTGAACATGTGTATTCCTAAGCTGTAACCACTGTAATATGTAATTGGGTTCATTTAATGCAGTGCATAGTGTCAAGGCTATCTCTGTGGGCAGAGAGCTGCTGAGTTCCAGGGTTAGTTTGGGGTCAGGCAGAAGCAGTAAAGAGCTACCCCTTGTTCTGCATGGAAAAGGCATTTTAAGGTTTTACTGGATCTTAACCTTGTGTGCTTGCAGCTGCAGAGCTGCACAGTGCATGCATGTATGATAGCTGTCACTTCAGGCTCCATTTCACCTTGTCACATCCTATTTATAAGGTGGGGTGTCTTAATAGGAAGACAAACAGTCACTGAAGAGAGGAAGGCCTTAGAAAATAAATTAAAAAAACTGAGGAAGTTGGAGATGATTGAAGCTGACACCACCTCGTGTGCATTAATTATGAATCCATTTAGAAGACTTTTGTTAAAGTGCTGGCAGGTGCTGGATGCAATCTTTTGAAAGCTCTTGACCCAACTCCTGGCCACCTGAGATTGGGTAACCCAAAAGGTGCAATTCAACCTTCGGGTATTTAAGTTCTGAAATTCTGGGTAAAGTGGCTTTCTATACCAACTATCCCCCATGGTGCTTTTCACTTGTGAAAGAGGCTCTCTTGTGTATGAAAGCAGCACTTGATTTTTGTGGGCCATGGCACCCATAGCTTCTCCACAGGATATTCTGGACTTTCTTGACAAATTGCAGCCAATTCTTGGTATATTTTATGTAGACAACTGTAGATAAATGTTCTGGTTGCCACCAAGGGCAAAAACCTGGAGGAGATGTCTGTTTCTATTATGTTCCTTATTGTGCTGTTCCTCAGGGAACACGTTGGTTAGCAGGTGACTGCACATCAGAGCAGATTTGAGATTTGCTTTTGGTCTGGAAAATTGCAGTCTTAGTCATGTGTTTTCTCTGCCTTTTTTCCCCCCTCTTAGGCATCTACAAAGTCTTTAAAGAAAAACTTCAGCCCAAAATGAACCATATTCAACTTCCCTTCCTGCTGGAAGGAGGACACCAGGCATCCCAGAGACCACCTGCAACAAAATGTGAGTAGACAGGACAAAAGCACATACACAATCTGGCCTCACATAATGGGGTAACTCTCAGCAGAATGTAATGCTACCAGATGCCCTGCATGACAAATGATGATGCCTTTTTAACAGATGTCTCTTTGACCCTCAATAAAAGGGTCATAAGTAATAACTTTGTAATTACTTAAACAAAAGCAGAAGCACAAAAGGAACCACTAACTGGCAGATATGTAGTGCAGAATTTCATTGGTGTGTGTTAAGTTTTCTTGTGCTATGTGGTTTAGGTACATGCCAGAAAGAGGAAAGGTGGCCCATACATGCAAACAGGTAGAAGTCTTCTGGGTCTTGCAAAATAAGCACTAATAGCTCCAGCACCTGTGCTGCTACATGATGAATAAATGAGGTGGGGCTTGGAAGTTTTGTATTTTTAGCATGCAAAGGGGGTTGCAGGAACCAAACACCTAGGAGACAGGAGTGACTGTCTGCTGCCCTCTTCCCCTCCAGGAAAGGTAAGTGCCTCCCTGTGTGTAGCTGTTAAAGTTCAGTCCTTCCCCTTAACGGAATAAGAGGGGCAGCTAGGAGCACTGAGATGAGCTCCACTCAGGTTCCTTCAAACAGCCAAGTGTCAAACTTCTATGAAAAGCAGATAATTGGAGCTAAGGAATCATTTGTGTGAGGCGTTGCCTAAGCTTGGTTAAAGGCCATAACAACTTACTTAGTAATTGTTTGTCACAGTGACTGAAGTTAACCAGCTGGCTGGAAGTACTGTGACAATTTTGGGGCAATAGCTGCTCTGAGAAAACTGGAAATAAACTGTTGAGGGTGGTAGCTTCATAACTCTGTAGAAAACTGCTAAAGCTTTTTTGTTTGTACACTAAGGTGTGATTAAAGTCAGTTAATTAACCTGACAAGGTATTAATGTTGTAACTTAATTGGGCTCAACTTAAGCTTTATCTTCTAACTGCATCAGGAGTTTGCTTAGGCTTAAACAGAACAGTTAAAATGGCAGAAAGATCTATATAGAGATCTCTTCTTTTCAGAATCTTGGCTCTGATAGAGCTATTTTTATGAAATAACTCCTGTCTTCCCAATTGTAAATTAACTGAAACACAAAGTTGGGCCTGTGGACCAGCATTAAGAGCTAATGCATTTCTTTATTCTAAATCCTTTAAACCAGTTCCTCCTTTACTTCATACAAGGACAACTATGAGAATCCTTGAAGCTTATTCCAAATGCCAATCTAATATAAGCTGAAGCAGGATAGACTGTTTTGTTGCAGCTGCTGTCTGACCATGGGATGCTTAGTGACCTCTGCAATATGCCCAGTCTCCACAGGCATCAAGAAGGGAGTCTGTTGTTAGCTGCCATATGGTCAGGTTTGCTGGCCTGGTGTGCAGCTTCCAGGCTGCTGGGAGACCCAGGAACTCATTAAGCTGTGTGTGTCATAATGACTTGGATTCTTCTTCTTCACATGCTCATTTTTCCCTTTCTCTGCATTGACTAAAATGCTAAATAAAACATTTGATACCTTACAAGCAAAAAACAACTTACTCCTGGGCTGCTTTTTGCTCATCTTGCAGATCATTCTTACTGCTACTGTTTCCTTAAAGTCAGCATCATTTCAATAAAACTCAGCAAATTCAAATAAAAACAAAACAAAGAAAACCCTCCAAAAGTCTTCATGTAGTAACAGCTGGCAATACATGCAACTAGTATAGCACCTTATAGCTGAGGAGCTTCAGAAGCCTTTAAAATACCAAACCTTATAGTAAAAACATTAAGTAGATAAATTTGGTAATCAGCCTGTATGAAAAGAACAATTAGTGAGCAGAGCAGTTGGTCCAAAGTCAAAAAGCAAGTGACTGTTGAACTGCAATCCAAAGCCCAAGGGTGCTGATTATCCATTACCCGTGATATTTACCCATGATATTTACTATAGCTGCTACATCTCAAACTTTTTTCAGAGCAGGCAGTAGAATCCAGAAGTCCTGATGCTGTCCTAATCTTAAATAGACAGGAGAATGCACAAGGGCTAATTTTTTTCTTAATATCACATAGATGAACCCCATGCCAGCACCATATCCTCTTACAACAAAGCTTTCCTTACAATAGTAAGTAGTATAGGATTTGCAGTAGTACAGGATATGTGCTGTACTAGTGTTGTCTTCTAGTTTTGGACTAGAATCTTAAGATGTCAAGCAATTATTCAACTAGAATTTTGAAGGTAGATTTGAGATAGAAAAAGGAAGAAGGCGAAGGGAGAGACTGGTAGTTCTTTGAAGTATTTAATGATTTTCACAAGGACGTGGCTGCAGAATATTAACTAGTGTGCATAGCTTGGTAAAAGAATCTGGATTTTAGTTTTATAAAATGCAGTTACATTGCTAAGTGTTAAAATATTCCCCAGTTTGTCATTGTATCTACCTATGCATGAGGTTTCAATAAAATAATGGACAGAGCATTATGGATCAAATCTAGAACTATGTCTCTTTCAATCTTAACTTATTTTTCTTTATTTTCAAAGGAAAAGACAAGTATTATGTAATAACTGGTGTTTGTTGCCTTTCGTATTGCTGAAAAATAGAAAGCTTAGTTCTTATTTAACCTGAAGCTGCGGGTTATAGTCTTTGCCCTGTAAAGGGGATCTAAAGCATCTAGAAATCACAAATCTGTAATTTTATTAATCTAACAACTGACCTTTATTTAAATTTACTAGTGAAGAAAAATATAAGATATCATGGACATAAATGCGAGTTAGTCAAAAACCCAAAACCCAGAGCAATATGTCCCTGAAGAATCCGTGACTGTCAAGCTAGTGTGGTCTATAGAAACTCGAAACTAGCCATTTGTCCAGGGTGAATTGCAGAGGTCTTTAAAAGATGGCCCGAACAGTGGAAGTGATGAAAGGAGGATTGCCCTGGGGCTGAACTTACTGAGACTTAGTGAGACAGGCATTGTACAGAAGCATTTAATTCTCTAGAAA
>JAVCKT010026736.1:0-15289 GCA_032273925.1 Rhynchotus rufescens | reverse complement strand
AGCTTAGCACATACATAAAAAAGAATTGTTTGAGAGTTGCATGCAGTAGAAGGAGACAGTATCTGTTGTCATAAGGATTTGTTTTTCCAAACTACTTTTTCTAAGCAGAAATTAAACAACTTTTTTTTTCATGAAAACAGTAATAAGGCAGCACTACATTTTGCATAATTGCTGGTTTCTGTCACATACACGAAACAAAACTAACTGTAGGTAGAATCCACATGCCAGGCAAATGAATAGATATAAAAAAATATTCTATAAATATATATAAATAAAAATACTATTTTTTGTTTATTGCTTGGTAAAAACACACCTCATCTTTATTTTCAAACTGGGAAAAAGCAAGGACCACGGCTTGCTTTTTATTGTCTGAAGTAATTGTCTTAATTGTCTAAAAGAAATACTCAAGACAACATGCAAATGTGTAAATTCGAGGATATATTTTGAATTAAACCATTACCTTGTGTTTGGCTCTGTATGTGTCTTATGTGTTTCATGTAAATGGTTCAAAATTTAAAATTTTTGAATTTCTAATGTAATACCTTATCAAAGGCTGCTTTCTGTTATATTCTACTTCCACTTTTACATGTACAGAGCAGCACTTTAAAATTTGAATTTTAGAGATATCAGACACTACAACTTTCAATAAATAAAAATATAGTCACATCCATGTGCACTCTTTATACATGTATGCATATATACAGGAACAACGGAATGCAAAGAATAAAATATTTTTAATCTCTGAAAAAAATACTGAACTAGAAGGCAAATTGCACTGGCTAAACCATGCATCAGAGGTGGTTTTTCCTTGTAAAACATAAAATGTGAAAAGATGAAGTTCATCAAGTAATTTACCAGTCATTTCCACGATATTTTTGACTGCTAAATAAAAATGGTATGTACGAGATAAAATGTTTCCTTGAGATTTGTAGTAGTTATGCCTAAATTCTTATTGCAACTTGGATTTTCACTATAGCATTTAAAATCCTGCAAAAATCAGAAAACTGATTTAAGAACAGGATTGTTTGAGCTTTTCAAGGCAGATGAATTTAGATATATTTGTTCATTTTTTTTTCTCTCTTTAATCACAGTAGACACAGTTGAGGGGATTGTTTGTTGCAAGGTGCACGTGCCACCTACAAATCCTAAAGGGAATTCTGCACTCACAGTCATTTGGCAAATGAAGTTCAAAAGTATAAATTAGATTATCATCTTGCAGTATAAAGGTATTACCCCTCAAGCTCAATTCCAGAATGGAAATCCTAAGTTTTGTGAGGGTTGTGGTGATTTTTATTTTCATTTATTTTCTTTAGGAAAAGTTGCATCCAAGAAACCTTATCCCGGAACTTTGTAGACTGTTTTATGGCTTAGGCTGGGTAACAGGAACAGGTGGAGGAATCAGCTTGAAACATGGGTAAGTAAAGATGTAAGAATTTAAATATGATGGTTATATAGAAAACATAGCTGTGTTGAATAGTTGTAAAGGCATTTCAGTTTCATGAAGAATATTTGAAAAGTAAAATTACGTGTGAGATGACTGACTTTTGAGGGAGAGGGAGAGATGAGGAGTACCTTAAGCAGAAGGAAGAGAAGGGGGCCAATCTGATACACTCATTGGGTTTTTTTCAGTGGAGAAAGAGACAGCTTCACAGAATGATTTTTTCTTTTTCTTTTCTTTTTTTTTTTTTTTTCCTGTGTCCTTAGACACAGAGGTGTTCATGGCATATAGCTGAAGCAGGGCAGGCAACAGCCAAAGAGTGTTTGGTGTGCACCTACTACTAAAAGCTCTTCAATCAGTCATGTCCCCATTCACAATTTCCAAGTTTTTCATGAATATAGAGCTCCGCTTAGTGGCCACCGAGTGCCACAGGTATTTTGTACGGTGTATCCAATTCTATCTGCAGTCAAATGATGACAGTTGAAACACTAACTTGACACTACTTAATATCTCATATTTCTGACCAACTTGCGTGCAGACACAAACAGGTATTGCCGTTCAAGTGTCTTATGAAATACAGCCCTGAAACAGGAACATGCTTTGCTGAGAACTTCAATAGATCATTTCCCTTCTCTGCCTGTTTTTGCAAACAAAGCAAGAGTGGTAATAATTAGAAAAAAGTTAACAGGGCAAGTTCTTGTTTTTAAAGTTCTTTGCCTATGGAATACCTGTCTAGTGCTATTTCTTGATCAATTGTTAAATTTAAGTAATGGCAAAAAAATGTCAATAGAGAATACATTAACATATTGGTACAGTTTTCCTCCAGAGTGCTCTCGCTTGCTCAGAGCATACTGAAGCACATCCCTGAGTTGGTACTGATGTATCTTCCGTGCTGTATAGGAATCTATGTGGCTGGACTAATTTTTTATGTCCGCAGTAGCAGTAGGTGTGTTTCAAAACAAATAGCTGTAATTGAACAAGTGGAAACGTAGAGTTTTTGTGTAGGAGATAAGTAAAGCACAACTGAAAACTGCTTGAAATTCTAGCAACTATTTACCATCTAATACTCTAATCAGCATTACTCATTACCCTGTTCATATGAACTATTTAGAATAAATACACCAATTTAGATGCAGGATAGAATATTAAAAAACAAACCATAATTCCTTCTCGGGTGTTCTGTATTTCAAGCTGTATTTCATAATCAGATTTGCAGATAAGCACATTTAATTTCTAAAAAAAAGTTCGTAGAAAAATACATCTTTTATCAGTAACCAAATTGCAACTTGATTTCTCAATATGCTGCTCTCAATTTCTCTGCTTATGCAAAGGTAGAAAAATTAAATGAATGAAATGGCAATAATGTTAATTCATGATAATTCATGTATTAAAAGTTACAAACATTAAAGCCACATTTTTATGTCCTTCACAACCTTTTAAGCTATATGAAAGGTATATCACCCTAAGAGTTATAATTTTTGAAAGGTGCCCTCTTTCCCAGAAATATAAATATCTCGTTCTCCTCAGGAAATGCATCTGTAACTTGAGTAACTGTTCACTAGATGTCTCTGTGCTTCTGAAATTAGTTCATTGCTTCTGCAATTGAATAGTGATTATAGATAAAAGGGAAATCATCTGATTTTTATTGGCTGTTATCCAATATATTTTATATGCCATCTTTAAATTATTTTAGTCTAAATCCTTTTATTTTCTTCTTTTTTGTGAACCTTGGAAGAAGTGATGCACTGCTACTTAAATTTCAGCCACTTAATTGCATTGAATTAGTATAAAATTTTTATCCATGCAAACATATACATGCACTTAAAAAGAAGATATAAGTTACATTGTTCCAGCAAAAACACAAGTATTGTCATTTTAGAATACCATAATTCTTTTATTTTTCATTATTTTTATTCTGAATTCTAAAGGTATAGGTCTGTAGTTTCTGCACAGAAACCTTTTTTTGTGTGTTTTTCTTTATAGAAAAGATAAGACTGTGCTTCCTATGCATGTTTTACATCTCTTGGCAAGTTGAAAACACTATTTTCAACCCGTATAAGTTACAGAGATTTGATACACGCTCACGATCTGGTTATATATTAGAAACCATCTACATGAGGTTATGTAGAAGGAACAAGAAAATTAAGTTATCATGAATTGTAGTTGCTATTTTCTTTTCAGAGATTCTAGCATTCTGATACCTGTGCAGTTAAATGCTGTTTTTATATTTTTTTCCTGCCTGTAATTTTTCTTAGGAATGAAATTTATATCGCTCCCTCGGGAGTCCAGAAGGAAAGAATACAGGTATGTTAAGCTCTATTTTCCTGTCAGAATTCATCTTGAAATAGATTAAGTTACCTTTATTTAGAGTTCATTTTTCCTTAGGTGAAGTCTGAAATTTGTTGCATGAGCTGCCTTCTTGAAACAGTTATGGATTTACCCACTGGAGAAGTGCTCTCCTGGCATAGCAAGCCGCCGTTGGGTTCAGCAGCGGGTGTAGATTAGCCTTGATGATCATTTTGCTAAAAATGAACACAGAAGACTGAGATTTGAAAGCTGCCAGACAGTTTTTTTTTTTGTCAAGCCTTTTTGCTGGCTGGATCCAGTTTCAACGTACTGTAACACATATCAAATTAAGCATCAACACCTCTCCCCTATTTATTTTCATTCAAGCAATTACAAATCTTTCTTTGTCTCCATCTTCTCAGTAAAGAGACAAGTTCTCCCCATGACAAAGCCATCTTGTCTATCTCCCTTCTTTTTCACATAAGAGCAAAGAACCAAAATATAAGTAGAGAGAAGATTAGGAAATGATAACTTTTATGACAGCAGGAACTCCCCCGCTACGATTATTTGTAGAAAGGATTTTTTGTTTCCCATCTCAGGGTTGATACAATGAAAAATGAAATGGATCTCTTTGCTAGCAGAAACTTGAGGTTTTGCATAACACTTCATAGGAGCGTTAGCAAGCTAGACAAGCAGAGGTGTAATATGGCAAGATATGATATTCTTTTCTTTGCTGGCAGCAGCAGTGGATTGAGTGCAGTGAGCAAGGAGATCTCTTGCAACTCTATTTCCTGTTGATTTTGTAAGTAATTTCATAGAAGAAAGTTTTTTTTCCCCACCCTGAACAATTCTCTGTATTCTGTACTATTACAAATACTGGATTCATGCGAAGAGAACATTTGTGAAAAAATACTAAAGGCAAAATTAAGGAAAAGAAGTTTTACAATTAAAAATATCTAGGTTTAATATGTAGTCGTTGTTGGTTCTTTAATAATGAAAGAAAGAGTACATCTACATTTCTTTCTCTTAATAAGGTAGTACTTTTTCTGCTAGTTGGATCGTATGTTACTTAGCTATAAACCCTCCCTTCCTATTATGTTTTACATTTGTCAACATTTACTTGACAACAATCTGAATAAAAAGGATATGTAACGTGCACATTATACAGTGGTAGTAATTAGCACTAGAAGCTAGAATAAATGCAGTATAATTCATCAATTTTTAAATTGCACTCTGTATTGACTATATGGGGGTTGTTTATGTATATAAACACATGTATATGTGGATAATCTCAACAAGAAAAACAAAATTATCTGGGTCATCACACATTAAAATAGTTTCTTTTCTCTGACAGCCAGAAGATATGTTTGTTTGTGACATAAAAGAACAGGACATCAGTGGACCTCCAGCACACAAGAAACTAAAGAAAAGCCAGTGTACACCACTTTTTATGAATGCCTACACTATGAGGGGTGTGTAATTGGTATTTTTAATTCAAAGATGACTAAATCACTATGTATGTATTCACAGAGTAAAAATTCAGTATCAGGATTCTCTGTCCGTGGAAATTATCATTGAATTGTGAAACTGAACTAATCTGTACAAGAGTGCATAGAATGGTAAATAGTCCCTGGTTACATCCTGTAAAGTTGTATCTCTGGGCATAGTTACAGCATCAATTTTTGGTGTGGTGTATTTGTAGTTCAGGGGCCTGAGAAGAGGGTTACCACAGTGTTATGTCAGCAATTTTACTTATTATTAGATCATTTTAAATCCTGTTTCTCTGGTCAAAGATTCTAAAAGTCTAATAAGTGTGAAAAGTATGAAACTTGCCTTTTGCTCAGAATTAAGTTGCCAGTTTCCTGTTTGGAGGCATTTCCTTTGGAGGCATCAGGGGTGTTGCAGAAAGCTCATTTGTTGCAATTCTTTGTTACACTTAGGTAGCAATATTGTCCTTATGTTCTGCACTTTTCTAACCTTGAACTGAATTGGAGTCTCTGCAGATGAACAGCAATAGAAAGCAACACTGCAGCTTTAGTAATAAATTACAATTATGATGTATGCTTCTTTCCATAAGTAAAATAACAATTTTTTAGATAATAATCGGTAATTCAGGAAGTATACCTGCTTCTCATCACAAATAAACTTTGTAATTCTTTAGAATCTCAGGACACTGATAAAATTAGAGTGTTTCAGACACTACAATATGTAATGAAATGTGAAAATAGATAGTGTTTCTCCTCAAATTGGTACTGATAGTTGATAGTGGTATCCTAGAATGATTCATAATTATCCTTCATAGATGAGTGACTATTCCTAACTTTCTTTAGATTGCTGGATATTTTCTCCCTCAAAAAGAATAATTAACATTTGCTTAGGTGCCTAGCCCTAGGAAATAGGTATAATATATATATTTATACACTTATATATAACATATAGAATATTCTTAATAGATATTTTTTAAAAATAATTACAAAATCATTCATTTTTTGCCTTTTTCTTTTCTTAGGAGCAGGTGCAGTGATCCATACTCATTCCAAGGCTGCTGTTATGGCTACACTTCTTTACCCAGGGAGTGAATTCACTATTACCCATCAGGAGATGATAAAAGGAATTCAGAAGTGCACTTCGGGAGGATATTACCGGTATTTTCATACATACATATATATATATTTATATTTAAGAGCAGAAAACATGCTATTTGATCACTTGTATCAATTAAAATAACAGATGACAAGTATTTTAAGTTATGTGCATTAAAGTATGTAAAGTATTGGAAATAAGAAATAACATGACATCAGTAATAAATCAGTCACTGGCTTCCCCTGAGAAGGTCTCATTCCTATAAAAGCGAGAGAAATCTTGTAATGTCAAATTTACTGCAGTCTGTCGAGCTACAGAAAGAGCCAAAATAAATAGCTGTGTCCTGACAAAAATCTCAAAAACAGAGTCATTAGCACATCTGTGCAAGGTTAAGTTGAATCTGTAGCCAACCAGTGTTAGGTTGGATTGACAAAAAGCAAGCTGCATTTGGTTGGACTTCACAAATTGTTGCCTGTGCTATTTTAGGGCAAGTTCAGAGAGAGGAGGATTTCAGATTTTTACCTGACAGACTTTGAAAGAAAATTCAGAGTAAACAGCTCATTAAAGACTATGTTAGTACTTTTCAAGGATGAACTCTGAGGTAAGTGCTGAGTTATTCCAAATTATCTGTGATGGCTTGTTTTGAGGATTCCACCCACAGTGTTGAATAGAGACCAGCAAACAATGTTTATATAATATGTGACAATTAGATGAAAAATTGAAATGCTAAATTCTTTCCACTTTTTGATGTTACTATTTGTAACTAACAATTGTCTTTTGGCAAAGGAGCAAAATATTTTGGTTTGAGATTTTATGCTGCGCCATCTTTAGATTTTTGTTGACCAGCTTTACCTTCTTCTCAGCATTAACATTTGTGTTTTTAATGTGGCAAAATGTCCTAGCAAATCCTGAATTGTCCAAACAACACTGGTTTTAAAAATCAGAACCTAGTTCCTCTTATGGATTTGCATTCTCAATTCTCAAAAGTTCGCAAACGTTAGTCGAGAAATTTTCTGTATCTCTACATTCTCCTCTGTCACCTTTTTAATTCACAAGAAAAACTAAAAGAGTCAAGGTTTCTAGTAAACTTGGTTGCTGCTATGTCATATTTGAGTCACACTCCATTGTCTGGTCTCCTATAAAACTGGAATTCAAAGGAATAGGCGCTTTCAAAAAGGTATTAAGAGTGCATTGCTTCTAACTGGATAAACCCTTTCTGGAAGGTATCCAGGAAAATGTTACGGATAGGCTAATCAGATTTATTCCATGGCCTAAATATGATTCCAATGAAGCCATAATAGTGTTACCTTCAACTTCAGAAGAAGCATTAGACCCATAGGAGAGAGAAAAAAAAAAAAAACCCACACCACTTTGAGTCTTTCCCTTAAACCCTTCCAAGATATTTAATAGGTAAGCTTGACATAACATAGTCCTTTAGTTTCAGTAAAATACTTAATTCTTCTTTAACCCATCAAATCTTCTGTGGCTTCTGTGGATATTAGTTTTTAAAAATCTATGGTTATGATTAAGAATCAATTCATGGTGTAAAACAAGATGTAGAGCAATGTGAGGAAGCAACGTCTTCCAAACTCATACCCAAACACAACCCAAAATTTACTAAACCAATCCCTTACCTGTTTTGGCCTCATAAGTAACAAACACTCCAATTCTGATTTTAAAGACCACATCATATGAGATTCTAAGTAATTCCAAGATTCCTACAAACATTTCATTTTCTTTATTCACTCTTTTTATAGATTTTCTTGGGAAAGCATCATTATTTAAAAATGTAAGGGATCAGATTTTATTTTTTTTTCTGAATATTTATCACAAAGTATAAGTTGTATTATTTTTAGGATTGTTTCCTGTCTGTGTGGTTTTTTTTGTTTTTTAAGTTCTATTAGCATCTACCCATGAAATATCTATGTGATCTTGATGATAAACCTTAACTTGAACTGGGGATTTATTAAAACTATTTAAACAAGTTTCTGCCAGTGTTAATTAAGGTTCAGACAATGCCAAATATCCCAGTCCTCCTTCACAAGAAACTATTAGGCAAGTTCCACTGAATAACATGCATCATCTTGTCTTTGGAACAGGGGTTCTCAAGCTCTCTTAAGATCACATATAGCCCACCAATCACTCTAGCACAGAAGAGAATTTTTATTTTTCAAGTGTTGACTCTTCACTCTATTTATATGCCTTAGCAGGACAATCTTATTTCCAGGGGCTTTTTGGACTACCTATTTTTTTTTTCTGCTCTCCAGCAAATAGTTCCATTTCCTTGTTCGTGATGTGATTCTTTTAAATAATTTAATCTGAGATCAAGCTTGTAGGATGCCAATACAGGATGAAGAAATTCAGAAAAAAATTACAAAGGGAATACAAAGTGGTGATATGTGAACAAACAGCCAAACCTATTACATTAAAGTTTTATTTTCTTTTTATGCCTTGAGAGTAGTTCAGGTGTTGCAGGCATGCTGTGTGACTCACAACAGAACAGCTTAAAGTCACTAGTGCTGAGAATCTGTTAACAACCATAAGCAAACAAAGAATTCCCCTTCTCAGGGGAAGCACTTTCAAACATCTCACTTCTGAAGTGCACAACACCTCTTTTTCTATTTAGATATGATGATACACTGGTTGTTCCCATTATTGAGAATACACCAGAAGAGAAGGATCTCAAGGAAAGAATGGCACGTGCGATGGAACAATACCCAGACTCTTGCGCTGTTTTGGTCAGACGTCACGGAGTTTATGTATGGGGAGAAACATGGGAAAAAGCCAAAACAATGTGAGTATAATTTAGGAAAAATTATATCCTTTGTCACTATATCTTCAAAATTTTAATGAGTTGAAACCTGTGTGTCCCTTCCCAGATGAAACCTGCAGGCCTTCTCTGCTTTTATATAATACCTTCCGACTCCTGGTACTCTTCCCTAGTCACTTTTGCTTTGGGAATATAGTTCAATTGCTGATGGAAATGGAGAAAGTCAGGAGCTTGCAACAAACATGATGGGTACCAGAATGTCCTTGCTGACTTTCCCATATCAGAATGTCCTTACTGACTTTCCCATACCAGAGTGGTATGGGAAAAGAACAAAAAATAGAGCTATCCTGTCAGACTGTAACTTTGATGATACAGAGCTCAAGAGGAAAAAAAAATCCTTTTCATAGAACATGGTACTGCTTACACCCAGCTTTACATGTCTCCTTTTTCTCCTATTAATTTTAAGGTGCGAGTGTTATGATTACCTGTTTGATATCGCCGTGCAGATGAAGCAGCATGGGCTAGATCCTTCAAAACATCCATCAGGAGAAAATGGGATCCTGTAAATGGCAACAACATTCAGGTGTGAATTTATTTGTAGAAATTAAAAGGGGGCGATTTGGAGGGAGAAACTGTAGACTGTGTATTCCCAGGCAAGTAACAGATCAGACACTTCAATTCTGCACATTTCCCCTGAACCCCCAGCCCTAGCTCTGTTAACACTGTAGTTGTACCTGGGCCTAAAGTAACGCTCCCTTACCTTGCAATGCCACAAAAGATATGTATTTACAGTTAATTATGTCCTGCATATGTTTTGACAATCATGTAATGCACAGAATGCACTTCATTTGCATCTTTTAAAATTAAAGAATCCTAAACATTACAAGAAAAAAAAAAAAAAAAAAATCAATGAAGAGACTCCAACCTAGAAAGCTAATGTATACAAAGATACCTGAACTTTCATTCTGTAGATGCTTTCAATCCGTAGCTAGATCAGGCATCAGTTTCAGTTTCTCTCAGTGCTGAAGATTTTTCCTTATTTGATTACTATTTTCCTTCAGCAGAAATGACTGGTTGCAGCTTATTACACGTTTCGTTGATTAGCGTCATGTGTTTACCTTGTATGGCAGTGCTACCATGAATTTGTTTTCTTATGCAGCAGTGATCATTTTATAAACTTCCCAGAAACAATATTTTTAAAAGCAAATATATAATATGATCAGGCAGTACATTATATAACAGATGGAGAAGGATCTCTGAAAGCTCTCATGTAAGCTTTGTTTTGCTCAGTATGGCAAAACACAGAAGGGGTGTGATGCTTCAGTTTGGGGCACCTCTTCCTGAAAATCTAAGAGAGCTTGAAGATAGCAGTGCTGACATAAAGGAGTTGCTAGACTAAACTCAAGGTCTAATTAACAAGGATGGGCTAACTCATTGCACCAAGTTGGCCCATCAGATAATTCTATCCACCCACCACGTTTGCATCAGAAGAGATGAAACCAGGTTGCTTAGGCAGCACAAGCAGAGAACAGCAGCACTCGGAGCCCTAGCTCAGGAGGAGGAAGCAGTGGGGCAGGAGGCTTGCTGGCAAAGGAGTTTCTGCATGACCAGATATTTGGAGGGCTGCCACTGCTTTCAGGGATGAAGACACTGCCTACCTCACCTGCACAAAGCCACCGTGCAACCCATGAGACAGGGGCCGAAACTCATCTGCAGCCCCTGCAATCGAAAAGGTTGGACTAGCAAGGCAGCATTAACATCCCTTTACTTTTTTCCTTATACAAACAGATATTCTTGTTTCAGAATATCTTATTTTTTTCTCCCACAGAATTTTCTTCCTGCGTCCTTACTGGAGCTCCAGGTTCCATGTCACACCCCTGGAACCAGGAGGGGGTGCTGTTAGACTCCCTACTTTGGCAAACGTGACCCAAACGTCCTGACGATCAAAGAAAAAGGAGAGTTGAAATGAAGAAAATCCTGAACAGTTGTTTCTGTTTATGAATACTGTCAAAGACTGCAGTGGGAGAAATGAAAATTCAGATGCAAAAAACTGCCTTTGAAAAAAGCTATGGAGAATTCATGTGACATTTTGTTTGCATATTTAAAAAAAAAAATCATACTTTTTGATCCTAATCCTCTGCTAGATCATTTAATTTCCTCTGGATCTGGATTTCTAAGAGAAGGAAATAGCCTTTTAACTTTTAGACCACCCTCCCGTTAAGTTCACTATAAAGCATAGATTGAACTCTGATTCAGTTATACTATGTTAATAAGATTTTGTGAAATTAAATATATGTATTTTTAATCCTCTTTAACTGTCATTACAGGTAGTAGGAGATGTAATTTTACAGCTTGCATTTGGGAATTTTAACTGAGAAGAATGCTCTGGGTCTTGCCTGTTTTTTTACCTTTGTAAATCCTTATCCTTTCAAAAACATTTTCAGACTGTTATGATTTTAAAACATCCTACTTTAAAGTGTCCTACAATTATCCAGCCTAAAGCAGATTTAATCCAGCATTATGATTCTGATAGGAATCCAATTAAAACAGCCTCACACATTTATGTATTTTACTTACGTATCCTCTTTGCAAACCTCGTGGAGCGGCGCCCAGCAGAAGCCATCGGAGCCCCAGCTCTTTTTGACGGAGCATTGGGATGACAGGAGAGCCCAGCGGCCAACACGTGCTGCCGGAGGGAGAGAGCTCTTGCCTTCCATCCTGTTTGCTGCTGGCGGCCACGCATTCTCACCGCTTCCTTTGCATCCTCTCTGGCACTTGTTTCAGCTTCCAGGAGGTGAATTAATTCATTAGCCTAAGAGAAAACTGCTTCAAGGGTGAGCAAACAAAATCATATTATTTCCTGGTCAGCCACTGATAAGTTGGATCACCTCAGAGATGGGTGCAAAGAGTACCACAGATGGAATGAAAGTGGCAATGGCTAAAGCGGGATGAAGGAACAGGGAGCCCCTTCCCCTTTTGACAACAATAACTGTTTAACTTACCCAGCTGTTTGTGGGAATGCATCCTCTACATGGTTTGCTAAAACAAGCCAGAAAAAAAACTTATATTTCTCTCCCATTAATAGCATTGACTTGCTTTAGTTACAGGTGCCAGACTCCTGGACATAACACAACATATATTTTGGCATGCTGGTAGTTGTGTTGTGTGCTGAACTCGCACAATAAACACATCCTTTTGGCTTGGTGATATTTGTGTGCCCATGTAACAGTCTGGCTCTAGACTTTGGAAAAAGTCAGGTACTGTGAAGCATCATGGTGTAAACTAAGTGCCTGCTGTTGTGTTACATTCATACGTTAAAGGATTAACTGCTTTTTGATCTTTTCTGGATTTCCTTACACAATTTAGGTAGGCAGAAATAGCTTTTAATGTAGTTTGCCCCCTTCCCCCCAGGTTTTTTTTTTTTCCTGCTATTCATTTTATCTTCTGACCTTTGCTGGAAATATAGTAGATCAAAAACTGAAGGAAAAGTGTGTCCCAACAGGCTCGTTACTGCTTCATTATTTATCTGACATGCTCCATTTTTTTTTTTTAAAGCTCAGAGTCCACCTGCAGTTGTCCCTTCTCAAATGCTCAATATACATCTTTCTTAAAATTCATAGAGAAAAATAATATTCAGTGCTGTGCTGACAAACTGGCAGGTTTCATTAAGAGCTGTAACCCTTAAGCCTATTTACTTTTCCCCAGTGAAAGTGGGATGTGCCTGCAAGGTGCAACCTTTAAAGCATATGCAGGGGGGCTTAATTCTCATGAAGCAATAGTTATTGTTAGCTTCCTTCAGGTTGTTGGCTTTAGTTTTAGTTAACTTTCTGCATAATTAAGCATTTATTTTTCAGTGATAAATATTTTGCAGTGTCTCTGTGTCCTGTGATGGACAATGGATTGCAGCAGAAACTTGCTTAAAAAAATAGTGGGTTTTAGATTGGATTGTGCATTGAGGAGTGCTGCATACTGTGCTGCTCAAGTCAGGCACAAATCACATCCAAGTGAGCTCAAACATTTAAACATTGTGTTTTCCTTAATGTTTTTTTTTTTTCCTTAGGAGTCCTGCTTAACACAAACAAACAAAACACCTAAATTACCTATTCTGACAATCCACTTAGTGGTGTAATCTATTTGTCTCTATTGATTGGGACCTTTGATACTTTGTTTAAACTGCTATATCTCTGTAAAAAGTGAATTCCTGTGGTATTCTGATGATGCTGTCAGAATAGGACACAATTATATCTTTCTGTAATAGTCATGCTTTGGAAGTTAAAAAAAAAAAAAAAAATGTTTTTCAGCTTTTTGGTGCTTTGGTCTATGTGCATTTTGAAAGGCTACAAAAGAAAATTCAAGGAAAAGTATTTTTTGCCAAATATATTTCTCTAGGCTTGTATGTGAATTATAAATACTCACTTCCTTCCCCAGATACAATCTGTAACTCTATTCTTTCCAAAATCAGTATGAAATTCAAATTTTGTATGATAATTATTAGGTTACTTTGTATGCGACTTTCAGATACTACGAATGCCCATTTAGTTGTATGGGAATGAACTAAATATACTGTTGTCATGCCTGCTTGCAGGGACTGTCAAAAGAAGGAATCAGTGAATTCACAACCTTGTTACCTTCATAAGCTTGTGACATGGTTGCTCCTTCCCAAAATGTTCAGAAGGCTTTTGCAGTTCAGCCCTGTTATGTAGAACAAAAATGTTAAAGTTTTCTAAATGAGCTAAAGCTACTAAGTTTCTATCCCGTGGAAAACTAGATCACTTTCTGATGTTGATTGTAGCCATAGCAAGATATTTTTATCTGCATCACAGCTGCTTGTCTTAAGTTTAGAATCAGCAGGTAGTGTTATGCAAAAGTCACATAATTCCCATTTCAAGTGGCTTTTCTAACACACAATTCCAATATTTCCCAATAAAAGTAATTCCCAGCAAATAAGTTTAATGGATTTTAACTTATTTTAAGCAACAACAAAAATCCAGGTAGCAAACTTTTAAATCTTTCGATTTGTCTTCAGACTTTTCCGACATTTGCTGGATTGTGCTAAAGCACTTAAAAAGTAGCAACTGGCTGAAGTGCAATACCAAAAATGGAGTAAACATGTTCAACTAGATGTGATTTAATGCACAATCATAGACATTCATGTTGCCTGAATAGCATTTGCAAACACCCACTCTCTCTCTGTAGTTAAGTACTTTTTTTTTTTTTTTTTTAAGACATTGTGCTATTGTACTAGCAAGTTTCTCTCATCTGTGACAGATAAAATTACAGAGTTTAATCTCCAGAAACTAGCTCAACAAGAACTTATTTAAATAGTTGGGCATAAATTCTCTCTCATAGATGAGCCTCAGATTAGCTCCGATTTCTCTAATGGTAATTTCTGGTAATTACAAACAGAATACACTGGATATAGAAGAAAGAATAGGTCTTATATTTAAAGTAAAGAGCTGGAAGTCTAGATTCTGCGGCTGATTCAAGTGTTACCTTGAGGTCATGCCTTGAACAGTTCACTTTGATGGGAGTTTCAAACGAGCCCGAATGAATCAGGTACTACCTATATCCCCCTGGAGAGTCAGATGCTGGGGTTTAATGAAACTCCCCTGGAACTCCCAGAATTTCACATGAGCTCTGTGTGTGTTTCAATCCAGAGGGGGAGAACCTGGGAAGGGGGCTGGTGTGGTGCGCTCTAGCCCATCACTAGCACCTTCCAGACACACATCAACTGCCTGCCCTTTTTTATGACCCCTCTTGAACAAAGAGCTCTTACACAAGCAAGCTGTAGTTTTTAAGAAAAAGATTGCCACACAACAACATTACCTGGTGCCCCGTTACTAAAGCAAGAAATGAAGAAGCGAGCTTTCATGCTGGCTCAAATTTGCACATTAAAACTAGTGTAACTAAAATTTCGTAGCCTTTGCAACATTCATTCTGCCCCTCCCAAGGGATACCGTCTTCTGCAGACTGTCCTTCCAGACAAACGCCTGATGCCCGACCCTAAGCTCCAAGTCTCCAGGAGCAACAGAGCAGGTTACTAGAAGGCAGTTCCAGCCAAGCAGGTTACCCTCACAGTGCCCATTTCAGTATGGTTGCAGATAACAATATCACTGCAATAAAATTTCAGTATATCTACGTGCATGAATGATCATGGCCAGCTGCCTGGGCTCATCAGGACACTGTGCATTTAACACTGATGCTTGCATTTC